>VDFB02065152.1:118939-326204 GCA_007258455.2 Sequoia sempervirens | reverse complement strand
ATGTGATCTTTAAGATATGAGTGAACCTAGATTAGATTTGTAATTTCAAGATGTAAGATACATGTTTAGGAAATACCTTTAAACCATTCAATATAAATGACCTTAAATAATTGAAATAGGATGATAAAATTATATGTAAGCCTCATTTATATGTCTAAGGCACATGTTACTTGAATGAAAATACAATTAACTATTGATATTGTATAATCTTGCAGGATCTTATTATTGTTAAATTTGGTTGGGCCTTGGGCAACTTTGATCACCAAATTTTAAGAACTTCTTTATCCCCTTAAGAAATGTCATATTGGAACCCCTTAAGAAAATTGAATTACTATTTAGGGTGACAGGATGGCTTAAGGGGATTTACATCTAGTGAGGTCCTAGGAGAAAATGGCATGGCTCAAGTGAATAAAATTTAGTGAAGTTGCCCAAGGCAACCAAATTTCATTAAGAGCATTTAAAGAAAAAATGATGGCTTTAGGGTTTAGGGTTTAAACTTTAGATTTTAGGGTTTAGGGTAATAGGATAGCTTAAGGGGATCTACATGTAGTAATATCCTAGGAAAAAATTACATGGCATAAGGTAATGAAATTTGGTGGAGTTGCTTAAGGCAACCAAATTTCATTAAGAGCCTAAGAAATAATGATGGCTTTAGGGTTTACGGTTTAGACTTTAGAGTTTAGGTTTTAGGGATTTAGGATAATTTAAGGGGATATATGTAGTAAGATCCTAGGAAAAAATTACATGGCATAAGGGAATGAAATTTGGTGGTGTTGCCTAAGGCAACCAAATTTCATTAAGAGCCTAAGAAAAAATGATGGCTTTAGGTTTGGTGATTTAGACACTTTTAGAGTTTAGGGGTTTAGGTGGTAATAGGATAAATTTAAGGGATATATGCAGTAGTGATCCTAGGGACAAAAATTATATAGGAAGTAAGGGAATGAAATATGGTGATGCCTAAGGCAACCAAATTCCTACTAAGAGCCTAAGAAAAAATTATGGCTTTAGGGTTTAGGGTTTAGACTTTAGAGTTTAGGGTTTAGGGTAATAGGATAACTTAAGGGGATATATGTAGTAAGATCCTAGGACAAAATTACATGGCAAAAGGGAATAAAATATGGTGGATTTTCCTAAGACAACCAAATTTCACTTTATGATCCTGGGTAGGACAAAATGAATGGTTTAGTGTTTAGGGTTTAGGGTTTAGAATTTGGAATATTTAATGAACTTGCAAGTTAGTGAAGAAAATTTTGTTGTGGAATAGTTGATTGAGGTCTACTCAAATGTTTCAACTGACCAACCTAGATCATGATGGCAACTTTGATCACCAAATTTTAAGAACTTCTTTGATCCCCTTAAGAAAATTGAATTACGATTTAGGGTGACAAGATGGCTTAAGGGGATTTACGTCTAGTGAGGTCCTAGGAGAAAATGGCATGGCTCAAGTGAATAAAATTTGGTGAAGTTTCCCAAGGCAACCAAATTTCATTAAGAGCCTTTAAAAATAAAATGATGGCTTTAGGGTTTAGGGTTTAGACTTTAGAGTTCAGGGTTTAGGTAATAGGATAACTTAAGGGGATGTACATGTAGTAAGATCCTAGAACAAAATTACATGGCATAAGGGAATGAAATGTGGTGGATTTTCCTAAGAAAACCAAATTTCACTTTAAGGTGTTGGGTAGGACAAAATGAATGGTTTAGTGTTTAGGGTTTAGATTTTAGAGTTCAGAGTTTAGGGTTTACAAAACTTAGGGTAAAGTTTTGGTGCCCCTTGAAATATTTAATGAACTTGCAAGTTAGTGAAGAACATTTTCTTGTAGAATAGTTGATTGAGATCTACTCTTGTTTCAACTGACCAACCTAGATCATGAAATCTCATTCATATTATAATCTTGCACGATCTTATTATTGATAAATTTGGTTGCCTTGGGCAACTTCACCAAATTTTAAGAACTTCTTTGATCCCTTTAAGAAATTTGTCATATTGGGACCCCTTAAGAAATTGATTTTACGATTTAAGGTGATAGGATGGCTTAAGGGGATCTAGATGTCTAGTGAGGTCCAAATTTAGTCATACTATAGCCTCATTGGTTCCATCTAGCTCTGGGTCAAAAGTGTTTACCCCTCTAATAAAAAAAGTATCATGATGTTAAAAATGAATCAATCTATACATATCACAAAAATAACAATAATCTTAAATGTAACCCATACTCTAACAATAATAGAATGCTAAATGATCCCCACCCCTAACCATATCCTAATTGAATTGCAAACCTAATTGAAACTTAATTAAATTATAACCTTTACCTAATCTTAAATGTATTCCTATATTATATTATATTTAAATTAATTTATATTTGTATTATAATTATATTAATATTTATTATATATTCCTAATTGTAACCTAACTATTTACTACAAACCTAATTGAATCTTAAGCCTAATCCTCATTAAAACCCCAAGTAAGAGCATTACCTATCATCCTAATTGTAATCTTATATTATATTTTATGATATTAAATATTTATATTATTTAATATATTATATTAAATATAATATATTAAATAATATAAATATTTAATTATATTTCTCTTATATGAATCATCCTCCTATCTCTAAATTGTAATAATAGCATGTAGTTCCTCCAAACTATCATCATGTACCTCCTCCCTTTCCCATGTAATAGGTGTACCTTGTAGGTGTTAAATGGTTCCATCTTGGTCCTTATTGATGCATTTCTATTCTTCCACATAAATCTATATAGTATCAAAATATAGGCAATTTTATGGTTATTGAATCTCTCTTAATTGCTAAAGAATCCATTATGATTGAGGATGGGTGGATTATTATCTAGGATCACATCTTAAAAATCCTATAGAGGTCATGTGGTATGTTTTTCTTAATACATATATTCCCATACAAACCTCTTTCCATGTATTATCAACTCTCCTATATAATAGACACCTTCCTAGATTTAAATTTCATATGATATATATGTACCCAAGTGTTTCCAATTGGAATTGCTATAATTATACTTTTATGGCATTCTAGATATTCAAAATAGTTTTCATAAATCTACCAAATAGACCCATTCTTGACATTGAACCTACATAATAGGTATCTCAATGAAAGATTGGGTCTAGGGTTCATAAATTTCAAATGCTTTAGTGTTATGGGTTTAGATTTTATAGTTTAGGGTCTAGGGTTTAGCAAACTTAGGGTGAAGTTTGGGTGGCCCTTGGCATAATTAGACTTGCAAGTTAGCCAATTGGAATCGATTGCGCATTTAGATTTCATTTATTTCTAACTAAATTTGCAAACAAACATCAAGATAAACTTTATGAATTTTAACTATTCTTTAACATATTGATTTCTAATCTAATTATAATTTAATATTGAAACTAAAGTTTAATATATATCATTTTTTCCATACAAAGCAAATAAAATTTAAAACATTTAAGCAATGCAAATGAATTTTTTTAGCTCGAAATTACCTAGTTTTCAAAATCAAAATGATTTGTTCGATTCCAATTTAGGGTTTTAACAAATTTTTTGTTCAATTCAATTTAGGGTTTCAATTTTAAACAATTAGGTTTTTTAATGCAATTTTTTCGTTTCAATTCAAACTAGGGTTTTCAAATTCAATTTTTTTTGTTTGATTTGAATTCAGGGTTTCAAAAAGCTTGATTTGGATTTGTAAATGCAATGTTTTTATTTCATTTCGATTTCTAGGGTTTTGAAATGCAATTTTTTTTGTTTTGTTTCGATTAGGGTTTTCAAATTCAATTTTTTGGGTTTAATCGAACAATTTAGGTTTCAAAAGTTAAAATTTGTTTCTAAAACAATCGGGATCCCATTTTTTAAAAATCGGGATCCCGTTCCTTTTCCATTGGTTCGGGATCCTATGGGAAACGGATCCTGATTTTTAAAAAGCGGGATCCCGTTTCGTCTCAGGCTCGGGATCCCGAACCTTAACGGGATCTCGATTTTTAAAAATCAGGATCCCGTTTATTAAAATCGGGATCCTGTTTCCTCAATGCCGATTTCAATTTTTTGGTCAAGGCAAAAACTTCCAAGTTTTGTGGACTCAACTTTGTGCACTTACCCAATGGTTATAAGTACAATTGGTCTCAAACAATGGAAATTTCCAATGGATTGTATCTATGGCTTCCTCAACATTTGAATTCGTGAAAAGACTATAACTATATTATTTGTAGAAACCTCAATGATTTGGAGTCAATAACTTGATTGGTGGATCTAAATAAAATATACTAGGCCAAGAACTAAAGGGATACTCACATTTTTAATTAAATAATGGGTATAGAGAAGTAGAATGAATTAATCACTTTTAATGAAATCATAGTTTTGAGAAAAAAAAGTTTGTCACAACAAACTCAAAACTAAGGGAAAAACATAGTTTTTTGTTTGAACAAACAAACAAACACTTAGCAAATGACAAATTGGAAGCCAAAGGGATACATGAGAAGCTCTAGAATGTTGACATGTGACACCTTACCCTAGAGAAATTGGTCGAATATCACAGTGTTATGTTTTACATTAAGTAAGCTCATTTTATGGATCTTTGATCATCACCAAAGTTGCATTTAAGTCCATTCATTTTTAGCACTTACAATTAGATGAATGTTGTTTATCTAACCCTTTAAGATTGTATATTTCCTCTATTTTAAATTTATCTTAAATTATAAATTTTTATCCTTAAAAATTAAAAAGAAAATGATAATTTTTTACTATATAACCAACTTAAAATAAAACATATATTTCAATATAAAATAATTTTACATATTTTAAAATTTTACCATCTCTTATTAACTTTTAATTATTTTTTAAAAACACATCTATTAGAACAACCCAAAATAACTATAAATGATCTTATATACACAATATATATCAAATCCAAATTCCATCTAATATTATATATATGTACTTCAATTTACAAAGACAAGGTTGCATCCCTCTCAAACAAATCTGAGAGTTCATGTTTTTACAATTAACACAGCCATAATACAAACACGGGAAAAATCATCATTAAAATTTCATTGAAACTATAATTCCTTGCACGTTGAAATGTAAGGTTTGGTATGCTTACTTTTAAATGTTGACCTGATGAAACCATGAAAGTCGTCTACCTGCTACTTTCTTATGTAGGATTCAATTTATATGATAATAAATCTATTCTGTGTCAACAGTAAGTTAGGGTATGAGCAGAGCCTCTCTTTCAACTGTGATAAGAATGTGCAGTTATGATGCCTCTACCACCAACTGTTTCAATTTTTTTTTTAAGTTGGAATCAAAAGGATTTTTAAAGATCTTTAAATCTGTGGTTAATAAGATCAATTTGTTATTAGAATTCTTGAGAATGAAAGATCATTTATTTAATGTTGGTAATATATTAATTCATTTATGTTTTAAAAGTAAAATATGAAGTGTCATAAAATATTCTCTTTAAACATCATCTTATTCAATGATCAAATAGTTCGTAATTTTACACTTCATCCATATCGAAAAATGATAAATACTGAAATTAGACTTTGAATACTGAATTGAATTATGTTTAAGAATAATGAAAAATAATCTTCTAATAAAAATGACAACTCTGATATGATATCTTTTCTTTTTAAAAATAAATTCTATGTAAATATTAATTTTTATAATGATCACAACAATCTAATCACAATTTGAAATCTCATCCATATAAAAATTCAATGAATAAAATAAATATAACTTGATTTTAATAGTAATAACCACAAGAATGCTTGAAAGCTTACCATAAACAATGAATTGTAATTGTGTGTATGCAGTATGGTCGAAGGGCAGCTTTGCTTGACTTGCAAAAGCAAATTACTGAAAAATCTCCATCTTTTAAGAGGGTAAGTTCATGCCTGATTTGGCATAGGAAGCCTCAGGAAATACAGGCATGCAGATCCATTTCATTTCTTTAATTTGCACGTGGAATATTGGTTTCCAACATCTATAATACACTGTATGACAGCTCATCTTCCTTGTTTGATCCAAAGCAAAACAAAACTACCTTATCTTGTATGATGGTATGTGCGAAATTGGCGTAAGATGTTTGTGATGGTACACTAATATAATGGAGCATGTGCGGTATTATAATAGGATTCATCTCCATTGCTCTTTAAAATCCGTTTTTCTGACTTGCACATCTGGAATGTTCCAAAAAAGGATACCAGTACTGGGTCTGGGTCCCACATGGAGATAAGGGATGATCATGAATCATGATCATACCAGAGTTTCAGAAAGTAGGGGAGCAAGTTTCAGAATATAGCTAAAAAGTACACTTGGAGGTGGAAATAATAACTTAATTCCTAAGTTCCTTCAAATTAACTATATGCTTTATCAGTGGCCTATCTTTACTGTTTGAATTTCTAAGTTTTCCTATTTATTCAGAATTAGGATACCCATATGCTTTTCTTGTTTTTTTCTCTGACACGAGTTTTCCAGGTGGGGTCCTGTGTTTGCAAGCTGCCAACGGAACGCTGGCATAACACATTTGGAAAGAGCTGAGCATATTCTCTTGTGTGTACAGAGTAACTATTGACACTTGACTTTTGACTACTAGTCCAATGGCCGTTGGGAAAGATACAATGTTTAGGGTTAAACGGCGGAATTCATGATGTGAGTTGTCCATTGATTCCATCGAGGAAGGGTAGAATGACTGCAAATTTGGCTGTCTGCCATTATCGTTATTAACTTAGTAGTAAAAATTTAATACTTGCTCACTTTTTAATAGATAGTTAAAATGGGGCAAAGTACGGTTTCAGTTGATTTGGTGCAGTTCACTGTAATTTACTTTTTAGTACTGTGAATTCAAATTCACTGCTTACCCCGAGACTGTCGTTGGATTCACGTTGTATGCTCAGTTTGTTGTATATGATAGGTATCCACTTGCTCACGTTAAAATTCAGATATCCAATTATCAATATTTTTTTAATCTATCAAGATTAAGTCTTTCTTTATTTTTGGGTAAAGGTAAAATAATCTATATGTTGTTATTTATTATGAATAAATATTGTTTGATAAAATGTTTAATAGTATATATGTTCAAAAAATGGGTTGAAGAAGTTACATTCTTAAGTTTACATAGGATGAAGTTCGAAGTGTCAAAATATAGAACAACTAGTAATGAGAGTTATTATACTTGTAGAAGGGGACGAGCATGTACATCAACGGAGTCTAGATAATTGGGAGCAAACTCCTAGCTAGTGATCATTCCTTCTTCATTTTCTTCCTTAGCAAGCTAAATGTTATGAGCAAGCAAGATGACCAAAGCAAGGCAAATAAATCTACTAAAATCCAGCTAGCTAGTCACCTTTTGGTCATGTGGTTGCAAGGAGGCCAAAGATGGATGGGATGGTTAAGAACAATTGGAGACAAGCTGATCTTTGGATCTTCTGAGAGGGGGTTAGGAATCAAATGTTTGAGAATCATGACCTCCTCGAGCAAATTGGTTATGTCCATACTAACCCTCACAAGGCAAAGAGTGGACCCTTTTGGAGGCAAAGTTCAATGATACTAACAACCATGATTTAAAAACACTTGGAGATGTGCCATTTCAAGTGCAACTTTATTCGCTTGCTCTTGAATTTGTATAGAAATATTAGAGCAAATCATTATAAAATAAGAAATTAATATCAATAAAACAACCAATGAAAGCATATGATTTTCTATCTTTCTAAATGTTAAAAAGAATCTTGAAGATCAAAATACTTTTAAAATAATAAATAACATATTGGTTATTTGACGATTTAGTGTGGATTCCAAGCATATTGTATTAAGTTGGAATCTTTTTAATATAGAAAAAATAGGAGTCCAGTATTATATTTGAGAGTAATTTTGTTATAATAAATCAAAATGTTTATTTTTCTCATTAAAAATATTAAATAATAATATTATAAAAAGAAATAATTTTTTACTCTTCACTTTTTCTCAATTTTTAAAATTGTGATTTTGATGTGAGTACTTTTTATCTATACTAAATTAATTTTATAATTCTATTTTTTTTCATTTTTTTAAATTGTGATTTTGATGTGGGTACTTTCTACCAAAACAAATTTATTTTATAATTTTAATATAAATTTTATTTTTTAATTAAAATTTCTAATTGAACTTACAACTATTACTATTTAGATTAATTTTGGACTCCATTTTACCATTGAAATATTAATATTATTTTTTAATAAATCATAAACATTTATTTTATAATTTAACAAAATATTTCATAATGTTTATTATTTTAATTTTTTTTTTAATATTTCAAAATGTTTATGCTTCCAATTTTTTTTTAATAATAATACGTATTATTGTTTTTTTTTTTTAAAATTAATTTATTTGTACAACTCTTTCAAAATTTTAAATGCTTATATATTGTGCTTTGGGTACTTTCTACCTAAACTATATTTATTTTTATAATTTTTTTTAAATTAAAATATCTAAGCATTATTAGAATTGTATTGATTTTTTAATTCTCTTTATCACTAAATATTTCTAAATATATATTTTAAACTATATACTTAAAATTAAAAAGATAATAAATTGTAAACTCTTATTTTAATTAATTTAAATTGTATTATTATATACAAAGTAAGATTTAAAATGTTGTTTAAAAGGTTTGTGTCAAAGATGCTATTTCTTTAAGCTTGCATTTTTTGGTAATATTTTAAACACACCTAAAATGTATTGTTATGGGGAAATTTGTATATCTATGTCAATTTACATTTATTTTTGGATCCACACTATAATGTTTTGATGTAATTATATATTAGAAATATGTTTTAATTTTTTCTATTCTTGGATTCATTTTATTATTTTTCATTTATTTGTATTTAAATATATTTTTATGCATTTATTTTGTTTTATCTATATTTTTTATTTTTATACAATTATCATTTATTAAGTTTATCACCTTGTTATTTAGAATTTCATGTCACACATCAACCTTGTAATGTTGGAAATTGATCAAAATTTCAAAAAATCATATTTTAAATCTTTTCTAACTCATTTGTATTCTATTGATCATTATAAACTAATCTAGTACATGTTTTTGTAATTAGTTGTTATGTGTTTGTATTTAAAGTATTTAATGTGCATTGTTTCATATTAGAGTGTCATTGATTATCACTTGGTCAAAAAATATTCTACCAGCACTTCACTTTAGAGTAGTAAAAAGAACCTCATTCTTTAAAAAGTCATTGAAGCACATTTGCATGATTGAAGAGTTTTATAATTTATTTCTTTAATTTATTTCCACAACCAAAAAAGTAAAACTAATTAAGTAGATCAAATTAGGATAACTTGACCATAGTGATATAGTGATTTCACCATTTAAATAATTTTAAATGCCTTCAATATTTAATAGTGAGGGAAGAACAAAGAAATAAGTCATCTCTCTACTACTAAGTTCATCTATACACGTTATATATCATTTATGCACATAAACACATTCTCAAAAGAGACAAAATTGATTCTAGAGAGCACCAATTCAATCCACAAGGACTACATTAATCTAGGAAATTTTGTGAATAATAAATACCTATTTTTATTATCAAGATAATTACTAAATCAAACTTCTTCTTTTCAATTATTTTATAAATTAAATATTTAAATCTCTTATAGCTAATTCTACAATTATCATTTTTATTAAATCTCAATAACCATCATAGTGAGTGACATTGATTTAATTTAAATTAATCTCTACACACATGCTTCCATAACAAACAAATAAAATTAACATTAGGAAAACTGATATTTTCTCTTGAATATAAATGATTTTATAGCTAATTCTACAATTATCATTTTTATTAAATCTCAATAACCATCATAGTGAGTGACATTGATTTAATTTAAATTAATCTCTACACACATGCTTCCATAACAAACAAATAAAATTAACATTAGGAAAACTGATATTTTCTCTTGAATATAAATGATTTAATCAAACATGTTGAAAATAAAAGAAAAGATGATTTTTTTGTGCGATTTTTAAAATAGAGATACACTTAACTTTAAATAATGGCAAAAAATTAACTAAATGTCAAAAATAAAGTTAACCATCCATTTATGTCATTTTTTTCCAAGAAATCACTTTCACAAAGAGTTTTTTTTCAAAATGATAATATTTAAACAATGAATAATATAGAACAATCTTTGAAATAAATTAGCATAGAGAGATCTTTTTCCAACGAACATAATTAAATCTTCTCTATGGTAAATTTCTTAGTAAGTTGGTATTTTTGTTTGAATTTTTTTGTTTAAAAATCTATTATCAATTGAGAGATTGTTCAATTTCATCTTTGGAATTTATTTCTAAAGATTATTAAAGGGGTCCAAAAAGATTCTATAATAAAATATTCTTGGCATTGATAAGTTTATGCTCAACCTAATTAATTGTATTCTTGTAAATTTTATTTTCCCAAGTTTGTAAGAAAATGACATAATTTGTTTGAAAGGAATATCATTTTTATACGCTTTCTTCATAATCAAATAGAATGCAAAATATTTTGACATCCATTTCAGTCCAACACTAAATATTGTTTCATTCATGTTTTTTTATTATTTTAGCTTGTCTAAGAGCACACCCATCATGGTTCTATCAATGACAATAGTTGATTAAATTTGTTTGTAGAGGAATATGTCTAAGTGTTTAATTTTTTTTTCCTCTTTTTCTATTTTTTTTACAAATACAATTGAAATATTTTACTTTCAAATATATACCTCCTAGCTCTATGTTTATTTTTAATCCTTTGTGCTTCCACAAAGGTCTGAAGATAAATTTTATATAATGGGTAATATCCCTCTGCATATTACACATTGTAAATTTCTTAAAGGTTAATAAAAACAACATTACAATTATGTCACTAAACATAGGTATATGAGAGTATTAAAAATAGGTCTTGCATGTGTACATGGTAGCAACCTAAAATTAGGACAACATTGTGTATTTAGTGTGTATTCATTTATAAAAACATTTGTATTGTCATGTGCTTAGATATACTAGTTAAACCTTATTACCAAGGTAAAAGAGAAACCACATACTCAAATACAATTAGTTCTGAGGGCATAAATTTTATTGGAACTTCCATAATAGGAGTAGAGTATCTGTTACTATGTTTATACAACTCAACCTTTTTGAATAGTTCACTAAGTTTTCCAAGAGATTGATTGCACAAACAATAGCACATGAATAAGCACTTACATTTAGCTTATCTTCATTATTAACTTATTATAATTAACTTATTTATCATTAGGCTTAGGTTTTAATAATACATATTAATATTATTATAATAAATAATTATTAATAATAAAGTTAGTAATTAGGGTTATTGATAAAAGTTTTATAATATATTATTAGTAATTAGGTTATAATTAAATAAGTTGATTTAATATATTAGTAATTAATAACTTAATATTATAATAAATTATCCTTATAATTAATTATAATTATAATATTACTAAAATTGATTAACTTCTAATTATGGTTAACTTATTATTATAATTAAATATAATAACAACTTATTAGATTATTCTTAACTATAAGATATAGAGTAGAAGAGATGGAGTGAATAAGATAGAGAGAGGGAGACATTTCTAGAGATAGCCCGAGAGAGATGGATGGGTAGAGAGAGGGAGACATTTATAGAGATGGAAGGGGAGAGAGGAATATAGAGGTAAAGATGAATATAAGAGAGAGGAAGAGTGAGAAAAATAGATAGAGGTAGAAATGAATATAGAATGAGAGAGGAAGAGGGAGAAAATTAGATAGAGATATAGAGAGAGATAAATGGAATAATAAAGATAGAGAGAGAGGGAGAAAGAGGGGAGAGATAGAGAGGAAGGGATAAAGAGATAAGGAGGAAGATGGAGATAGAGATATGGTGAGATAGAGTGATAAAAATAGAGATATAAGGAGATATAGAGGGGGAGAGGGAGAGAGATAAAGAGAAAAATAGAGAGAAGTAGAGATACAAACAGAGATGGAGAGAGAGAGAGAGAGAGAGAGAGAGAGAGAGATAGAGAGAGAGATTGGAAGAGACATAGAGAGAGAGGTTGAGATATAAAGATGGATATAGGAATATAGGGAGGGAGCAATAGAGGGAGGTATGGGGAGAGATAGAGGGAGGGAGAGAAAGGGAGATAGATTGATAGATGAGAGAGAGAGAAGATGGGGAAGAGGGAGATATATGTAGAGAGGGAGAGAAGAAGAGGGGAGGGGAGGGAGAGGGGGATATATAAATATGGGGTGATATAAAGAGATAGATAGGGATAGGAAAAGAGATAAAGAGATAGGGAGAGATATGTAGATAAGGATATGGATAGAGAGAGATAGAGAGATGAGTGGGAAATAAAGATAATATATAGAGTAGAAGAGATGGAGTGAATAAGATAGAGAATGAAGAAGGGGGGAGAGGGAAAGGATATATATGTATAGGGATATAGATAGAGAAAGAAATATGTAAAATGATATAGATAGAAAGAGGCAGAGAGAGGAATGAGAGAGAGAAAGAGATAGAGGTAGATGTAATGAGGTATAGATAGAGAGTGGGGGAGAGATAGGGAGATAGAGATAGAGGGGGAAAGAGTGAGAGAAAGAAGGTGATAGAGATAAGTAATAGAGAGGTATAGATAAGTGAAAAGATAAAAAGATAGAGATAGATGTGGGGAAGGAGAAAGAGGGACTGTGTGTACATGAGTGAGAGAGATATGGAGAGGGATATATATTTACAAATCGATAGAGAGGGGGGGAGATGGGGGATAGAAATAGAGATAGGAGAGAGAAGTAGAGAGAAGTAGAGAGAAATAGAGAGAGGGAGTGATAAGGAGAGAGGGAAAGATAGGGATAAAGATAGATATAACTTTGGAAATATAGAAGTGGTGTGAGAAAGATAGATAAAGATAGAGGGAGAGATGGAATGAGAGAGAAAGAAGGAGAGGGAAAAATGGAGATAGAAAGAGGCATACAATGAGGGGGAGATCCAGAGAGATAGAAAGATAAAGATATAGGAAGTGATATAGAGAGAGAGGTAGAGAGGAATATATAGAGGGGGCAAGAGTGAGAGATACAGGTGGTGATAGAGAAAAGTAGTAGAGAGGGGGTAGAGGTGGAGAGAGAGATAGGGTGGGAGGAAAAGGGACTACATGTAATAGTATAATATTATGCTAAAATAATTACATTATTAAATATATATAATAATAAGTATCTTAAATTTTTTATTAAATTTCTATTATTTGATGTTTAGATAATATTATAATATTATTTAATTTAATGTAATTTTTAAAATAATTAAATTTATAGAAAAATTGTTTTCAATAATAATAATCATAATATATTATAGTTTTTAAAATAATAAAAATATAATATAAATATGTTAAGCAAAGTTATAAAAAAATTCATTCCTTGAATTTCTTTTTATGTAAAAAAATGATATATCTTAATGTTGTTTATATGTTATTTAATAAGATAGATATGTGAGTTAATAAATACAATAAAATATCTAAATAAATTTCTTAAATTGTGTGGAAGTAAAATAAATGAATTCAAAAGCTCGCACTGGTAGCAGAGTTGGTTTGGGCAGTGGGTCTGCTCCCCATTGGTCTCGAGTTCAACTCCGCTCTCGGGTTTAAGAGGTGGGACTTCTTGTGGGTGGGGGATCTCACCTGCAGGGGACTATTCTAGCCCTAGCTTGCCCCAAGTACCCAAGGTATGGGTTGCTAGGCCACTAGAATGGGTCGCGAGGGCACCCCTGTTGTATAAAAAAAAATGAATTCACACAAAATTATCACTTTTGAGTCACAAAATCATTGCAATCAAAATGTGACTACCTGATAATTTGGAATAAATAAATAAAGCAATATCATGGAAAATGAAATAATTATTGTTATGAATGGACTAAATATTACAATAGATAGACCCAATACCACTATGAATTATCCAAAATTTGTGACAAATTTTTTTAGTAAAAAATCACTAGTTTTTGAACTAAATAGAAAAATATAAAATAGGAAATAAAGATGAAAACTTATTAGGAGTCTTAAAAGATCACTAAAAGGGGTTTTGTCATGGAGATGTGGAAGATATTTGAACACATTTGTTTTGTTTATTTTATGTGGTTTATTAAAGATTTGTATTATCATAACTTGTTTTAGAATTCCATAAAGGAGGGTAGTTCAAATCTATTATATTTATCTACCTTATGATGAATTACAACTTATCAATAATATACCAGTTCACATGACACATTAAATGCCTTACAAAAACTATAATGCCCTATTAGTGGAGCATAAATATTAAATAAAATGGGAGCATGCCATATAGTAAAATAATTAAATCAAGTAATTGGAAAATTTTGTTAGAGTAATCATGCATTAGAAAATTATTAATCTTCAATTGATTATTAGTCTAATTTATTCTCATGCACTTAAAAGTTAAACTTAGGAGTTCTTTTTTAAGTTAACCAAGTGATTTTCTATGTTAACTGAAGTGAGTTATTATTAGATTATTATGTCTTGAATTGCATGTGATGTTGACACTTGTCCTGATCTAATCCCTTTACCATTTAGTTGGTCCTATATAGCACTCAACCCAAATTGTATTATTACTTGAAGATTCTCTTCTTTTCTCTTGAACTCTCAATGTTGACGATTGTTTTCCTTGAAGATTCTTGAGGTTCATTATATAGCTTTTTCTTATTGAGGAGTATTGCATATATATTGTTTGTAGATCTCTTGCATGGAAGTTGTCTTTGTTCGTTGTTTGACATTGTGGTTCATAGTTTGTGGGGTTTCACAATTCTAACATGGTATCCAAGTATGGATTCAACGAACCTTTCTTGATTTATGATTTTTTTTCTTCAACAAGGGTTATAGGCTTCAAATTTGGAATCAAACCCTTTATTTTTTATGCAAATTTTGGAGGTGGGAAATTTTTTGGTGCATTTAGAGCCAAAATAGAGTCTTATGTTGGATTTAGAGCTACCAAAAAAGTTAGATTTGGATTTTTTTTGGCCCGATTTGGACTCCTAAGGTCAGATCTGTGAGGTTTTGAAGCAGTTGTATTTTTTTCAATCCAAAGGGTAGCCGCAATTTCAGAGCATTTTGGTGTGAAAAGGACCTTGTCATTGGATTTGGGAGGTTGATTTGACAAATTTTGACTATGAATTTTCCCTATTTCAATGTCAAGAGATTCTGAGGTAAATTTTTTTGCAAAGGATTCCATATGGCCTCTCTATGGACTCCTATACACAAAAATTGAAAAAAAAAGCCCAAGTTGACATTTATTTTTTAAATTTCTATTTTTTTGAAATTTTAAAAATTAAAAAACATAATATTATTTTGGTGGATTTAATATTTTTTGGGAGGCGTTTTATTTTTTTCCATTGGCCACATTAAAAGGTGTTGGAAAATATGCCTCAACTTGCTAGCTTGAACCTCTCTTAAAGACTTGGCATTTTTCCCTTAGTTGTCCTTTCATTGTCAAACTATCACCAAAATCCAAAGCCTTGAAACCTAAGTCATGGGGCTTTGAAAGATCATAAGTTAGTGACATTGATCTTATCATGGGATTGTTGGATTTTTGAACCTTAGAACCTATGTCATGGGGTTCATGAGTTTCATAACCTTCCAACATGGCAATCTCCTTGTTGTCACGACTTTGAAGAATTTCCTACCTCTGACTAGAGGTTCTAAAGTTTAGGTTTCTCCTAACTCTGCAACATAACTGAGGGATGGTGGGACCAGTCTGCCTAGAAGGTGATGTCAGCTATACAATAGTGACATCGATGTCACATGGATGGTAGGGACCACATGGGATGAGCCAATAAGCTATAAAGGTGTATTGTCAGGTCTTCCTTGTATCAATCTAGGATGTGACTACTTTAGCGAGACTTTAATGCCTGTCTCCTCGATGGACCGACAAATCTCATTGGTAGGACTTGCTTGCATTTGAGGGAGATGATATGTTGTCTCTTTGATATGGTGATGGTTGACTTGGTGGCTCATAAAGAATGTCATGGTGGGACCCGATTGGTGACATGTATTTGCATATGGTGATTATCAATTGGATGATCATCCAATTCACATACTTGTTGTGAATTGTGTGGTAGTCATTAGTGTGAACGTGAGAATCCCACTTAGTAATCAACATTGGAACAACTACTCCAGTGAAAAATTAAATGAAGATTTGATCTTCATGATGGTGGCACAATTTGCAGAGTTGATCAAGATCAAATTAGATCAGATGAACAACAGGATGCACGGAATGTAAATTAAAATTCTATGTATCGAAATTAAATGGCATGCGACGCGATGAAGAGGATGGTTGAATGGTTTTACATTGTATGCTTTTACGAGAATTGAGATAGTGTGAGTAAAACTATAATTGTAGTGTGAGGTCGACCAAGGGATTGTATTGCTACTGTGATTTAACATCTGAGAGTGGAGTCTATAACTCTATATGTAATCTTGCACTCCATGCAATGTATCAAGTGAATTATTTTAAGAAGAGGAGGAAGATATTTTTCCAAAAATTCTTTAAAAAACCATTGTTCATCAATTTCCTTATTGGCAAGAAAATCTACCACATGATTGATTTCTCTCAAACAATGTGAAATTGAATAAATGGAAAACATATTTAATTGAAGAAGAACTTTATCCAATAAGTATTGCAACTGCTAGATATGATATTTTTTATTTGTATTTGCATTTAAAGTAACCATGGAATTCCCTTCCAAGAAAATATCTTTTATGCCAAGAGAAAGAGCCAATTCTAAGCCAAAGCTGAGTGCCTCTAATTTACCAATGCTAGATTTCCCTGGGTTGCCTCTTGAGGCACCATCAAAGTTCAGCTTGAAATAATTCTAAGGGGGAGGAAGCTGTTTTGCTTCCATTATTGCTTTGCATTTGTCTACCTTATTTGTGATCGAGCAATGGAAAGGTAAGGACTTTATTGATGGCCAAGATTTAATGATGAAGCTGTCCCAAGGTGTAAAAGTTTTTAAGTTTTTAATCTTTTTGAAAATAAATGATTTTGCTACTTTAGAAATTGCTTTTTCTAAATTAAAGAGCACATCATCGATGGAAGATGGTTTACCCTTAAAAATTTTGTTATTTCTTTCTGCCCAAATATTCCAAAGGAGAAAAGAAGGGGATATAATTCATAAGCAAGAAAAAAGAAGAAGCTTGAAAGACTTGAGGCCAAGAGATAAACTGAAATGAAAGAGGACATATCATTGATCCTATTGTACCCAACATTATTTGAGGCATGAAGCATTATCCAAATGAGCATACTCTGTTCAAACACCTTATATTATTGCAAGATAATCCTTGGCATCCTTTGCATGCTTACCAAATCCATTCATCCACACACCTATCCAAGCATCCACTCATGGCATTGATATATTGCTAGACACTAGGGGTAGATATTTACATCTTGCTTCAGGAATAAATCTTGATCTATATCCTCCAACTTATGTGGTGATCCGAACATTGGAAAATGTGAAATCAAATTGGTCAAACCACTTGTGAGTAAAAAATCCAAATCACTAGCCCATGGCATATTTTGATGAGAAGACATTCCTTATCAATCTTCATCTTTCATCGAGTCAATCCAAACAATCACTATCAATCGCATCTAATGCGTGCTTCAAACGTCACATCAAATAATCCAAAAAACCTTTTGTTTCAAACTAAGCTTCAAAATCCTTGCATGGTTGTGCATCCTCAACAATGTTATCATCATCAATCCCACATCATCTTGGGATATCCTTCCCAATCCTTGTGTTTCTTAATGCTATCCTTGCATTGTTGTGTATCCTCAACAATGTTATCATCATCAATCCATCAATATGATCAATCAACCTTAGCTTGGTTTTCAACAAAATCCCCAAAAAAAGCACTAATATCATCACACACATCCATATCCAAAACATCAAAATCTTGCGAAAAAAATCCTAAAACAAATAAAAAACTTGGTCATCCAAACTACGTCATCTCTAAGCTTAAACATAGGAAAAGCTAATCTTTGATCATCCCTCGAGACACAAAATAAAAAAAAATCATAAAATCTCAGAAAACCCCAAAACATTCAAAAATCAAAAATCAAAACATTTGTAAAATCTTTAAAATACCAAAAGAACCTCAAAATATTTTCAAAATACCAAAAACATTGAAATATTCCTAAAAATACAAAACCATCCATCCCATCTGGCTTTCACCTGCAATAATCAATCATCCATAATAAATCAATCATCACACTCACCCTTTGGAAAAACAAATAGAAACAAGTACAACAACTAAAAAGCAAACTTCAAATGTAAAATCAAAAGAAAAATTCAAAACTTTTAAATGCAAAATCAAACTCCTGACCATTTTCAAACATTTCAATCAACTTTATATCAATAGCTTATCAAACAACTTATCAACCATCATCATCCTATACAATGCATGTCCTAGGATATATCGTTCCGACAATGGGCATCATTTTGGATATCACCTTGGATTCTTATCCTATCAAAACACATCCCTTTGGTTGTAGGTATGAAGAACATTGACTTGTTTGTTTACTTGATCTTTTCTTTTGATTTATCTTATTGCACTCATTCTAATGACCTCTCGATGATGTCTAATCAAAATGATTTAGAGAGAAAGGAATGGGGCAATGATCATTATCTTTTGTTTATTGTGCTTGTTGGACGTTCTTGTAATATAACCTTGGAAAATACTTTTTTAGGTGTGTATGGAAGGTGTTTTGGGAAGCTTGTTGACTATTGCATTGATGGGTTATACCTTTTCGTGTTTTGGTCCGAGATGTTTGAAACTCGGAAGTGCATCCTAGCAAGGTTTCCATATGTCAGGTGTGAACAAGAATACTCCTATCTATTTGTTGAGTCAAAGTCCACACTAGGTACAATGCCATCCTGGTTTTTTATACCTTGATGCATTGTGCCTATGTGTGTGTGGGTATGTCTAGGATCATGATGGGCCAAAAAGTGGCAATATGATGGGTATGTGGTGATGACTATTTTTAAAATTTGATAAAATGAAAAGGTTTTTAAAGGAGATTCTTAGCTTTCCATCGATATAAATTATGCTTTACTTTGAATTTAATAAGTAATTATTATTCATTTTCTACTCAAATTAACTAATGTCCTGATTGATAGGTTGATAGAAAAACATCTATAACTTTCAAATGGTATAACTTTTTTGAATCCAAAATATGCATCACATTCTATGCTTACATACTATAGGATTAAAAAAGAAAAATGTTCATGAAGTTTTGACCAAGTTAAGGTGGTGGACATCTGAGTTTTATAATTTTTAAAAGTTGTAATTAAAATTCATAATTATTTTTACTTGGAAAAAAAATTACAAAAAATATTCATCACATCGGGCATGAGTCCTCTACTTATATCTAAAATATTATAAAAATATTATCATTTTATTGTGGTTAGGGTGGTCAAACATACACCTACTTCTTATTTTTTCCCTAAAATTTAAGTACCATTGCATTAAAATTTCAAATTTTCACCAAATAGATTTAAAAAAATAAAACCTAGTAGTTTAGAAACTACATTCAATTTTCTGATTCTATTCTTACATATTTTTGAAATAATATAGATAACTTATTCAATTTTTTACGTCAAGCTACCTAACTCTGATTTTTCTAAATTTTTTGCCACTTAAGGGCCTATTTTTTTCATGATGATCCTGCACATACCCTGTATCAAACATAAGGTAATTGGCCGCTTGAAAATCCCAACTCTTGGCAAGCGAACATCATCTACATCATCATCATAATCTCTAATAAGGTCTTCTCAGATCATGGACTTGTTGGATCCTCTTGTCATCTTATTCTTCTATCTTTACTAACATTTCTATCCAAATTTGTGTGATATCTCAAAATATACATGAGGCTACCCATGGCCGATGACTGTCTATACATCATCAAATTTTTCTATGTCAAATATCTAATCTTTTTAAGGAATTATCTTTCATCCTTTGATCAGTAGAACCACTCCCCTCATATTTTATCATGATCTCGATCAAAAATTAGCATTTCCACTTGATCTCTCAAGGGGGAAATATACCAGTATAATTCTTCTTGCTAGGGCAACAATGGGGCATCCAAAAAGAATCAAAGAATTTTTGACTTTTTATCATGACAAGGTTATTCTTTGTAACAACACAACAAGTTCATTGCTTCAAACAAGGGAAAAATGTAGACACATAAAATATACAGATTGATATCATACACTCAATCCTGATCTACTAACATCACTTCATCTTGAATTATCCCTCTGTCTAACCATTTAATCGAATAGCCTTATTTGATTAAAGTCATCATAATTCCCCTTTTAATTAAATAAATCCCTCAGTTTAATTAAATCATTGTCTCTGTCTAATTAGCTAGGTCATTTCATCTTCTTATATCTTTATTTAATTAAATAATCCATATTATTTGATTAAATCTCTAAAGTATATCTAATTAAATTAAATAAATCAAACATTTATCTAATTTAATCTAACATCACCCCCTTTGGTTAAATAAATCAAAAATATTTATTTAACTAGGTCTAAATGATTCTCTTCTCATTTTGAGTTATTTAAATCTTAAAATCTAAGTCAAAATGGTCAAGTCAACTAACATCATTTAAATTAATCAAATCATGATTAATGCTAATCCTAATCCAGCAAATCCTCTAGTTTTTTCCACTTGCACAATAAATCAATTTATTTGATTGATTAAATCTCATATTTCATTCAAAAAAGGCATCAATGGTTGGAATATTCTTCAAATTTTAAATCTCCCCCCAAATAGACATGTACATCCAACAAAGCATTTAAAATATCTTACATGTCCTTTTCTTGAGCCATGTGGCATTAACTTCACCTTTCACCTAATCCTTCAAGCCATATTTTGAATTTGAATCTCCCCCCTCTTTGTACATTCTTCAAAATGTGCTCATTCCTCAACCATTCACATTTTGACAAGTGGCACCTTGCCATTGATTGATTCTTAATCCCACATTGCTCCATTTTGGACATCTCTTCAACTTTATATTCTATAAATAAGAGGCTCATCCTTCATTTTTATCATCCACAATTTGAGCAAAGTTACTATGCTTCAATTTCGTCTTAGAGCTTTCCATCAATTGCAGCTAGGTTATTGCAGGTTTTCTCCATGGAAGGTATTTGAAGCAATCACCAAGTGGATCACCATCACCATTTATCATCAAAGCTTGCAAAGGAGTTGGGAAAGGGCCAATTTCCACATCAAATTGGCACCAACTCCCCCATAGGATCAATAATTTGCATTATTTGAATAGGATTAATCTCTTTTATTTCTTTTCATTGCATTTCTTGCTTTCATTTCCTATTTGGAATCATGTTAATGGATTTTATGTGGAATCTCTATTCTAACTTGCATTTCAACCTTCTAATGTGTTCATTTGTTGTGTTTGTGCAGGTATAGGATATTGGTTCACACTTATCTTAAAGCAATTTTTTAGTGCATCTAGGGTCAAATCAAACCTCTCCATTGAATCTAGAGCTATCAGAATAGTCAAGATTGACCTTTGTTTTGTCAAATTTGGCTTATGTTTGTTAGATCTGTGAGGGTTTGAAGAAAATATTTTTTTTACGAGATCCAGGGGTGTCTAATTTTTCAATGCATTTTGAGCCCACACAAACCTCACCATTGCACTCAGAAGGCCTAGAAACCCCTATTTCCATATATAATTTGTCATTTTTGGAGCAGGTCAGCTTAGGGTAATTTTTTTTTACCTAGCATGAGTCGTACGACTGCTTGCACCAATTCCGAGGTAAAATTTTCATAATTTTTTTTTTTTTTGCAAAAAAAACCACATAGTTTTTTAATTGTAATAATTTTTGTTTTTGTTTTTTAAAGCTTTAAAAAAAATATAGCTTTGCAATTTTATTTTTTTATTTTAAATCATTAAATAGGAGAGGTACCCCTGCGCAGGGTACTACGCAGGTTCGTACCTACACAAGGTGTTACGCAAGTTCATACCTATGAAACCCTACATAGAGGTACCTACACCCATATGGGGAGAAGTGGGGTGGCCCACATGCCCCCCCACCAATAACTTTTTTTTAAAAAAAAATTATTAAAAAAAAATCATTGTAATTTTTTTTATTGTTTTTTTAAAACCCATTTTTTTTCAAATAAGTCCAATTGGGAAAGTACGACGACAGCCATTTGGCCATCAATTTTAATTTTGTATTTCTGCTACAATGGTCATATGGCCGTCAATTTTTTTCCAACAAATTGTGTAATTGCTCTTTCAAGGCAAATTTCTTCTAGAGGCCATAACTTTTTCTCACAGTGTCAAAATCGGGAAAACGAGATATTGTCAGAAAGAGGACTCAAAGAAATTTCCAATGGTGTAGGTATTTTTAGATTATTTTTCTTAGGTCTCTATTATTTCTAGTCAAAGTCAGATATTCTTTTCTAGAGTTTCCTTCAATGTTTTTGACATAACTTTTGCATACGATGTCAAAAATGGGAAAACAAGATATCGTCAAAAGGCTGGTTCTGAGCTCTTTGTAGTGTTGTAGGTGGTTTCTAGATTTGATTTTTTGTTTTTTCTAGAAATCCTTCTTCTCCACTGTTTCCTTTTTAGGACCTTATGGGATCACATTGCATGTATTTATCATCTATAAATGCACTGAGATAACTTGTGTCCTTGTATTGCACCTATATTATGGGATCTTGCACATCACTTTGTGCCTTATTTTACTTGCACTATGATATAAAGTGCCATGGGGGTTGATGTTTTCCTTTGTTTTTCCTTCATTCCTTTCTCATGCAGGTGTGCCTTGGTTTGCACACCCTTTATATTTGCTTGTACTTTCATGCCTGCAAATTTGGATGTTCTTGGTTCTTTATCATGCACTACATTCAAGGATTTAGTTTCAGTTTACCTGACATACCTCTCCCTTGTCAACATTATGGGGGGGTTTCTACTGTTGGTGCTAATGCTTCTTTGGTTTCACATTGGAGTGAGCTATGTACATAGTATTTGTTCCTATGTACTAGGCAAATGCAGCGGCTGGTTACCCATGCATTTTGGTGAGATGGAGCACTTACCATATGGAAAATCTTGCATTCCTATTTTTGGAGGCGACCTTCCATTTTCACTTGATCAGTTCTTTAGACTATTGGTAAGTTTGTGCCATCTGTATCTTTGAGTTCTTGATGTTTTCCTTGGTTTTCCATCAGATTCGAGTACTATCATTCAAGGCACTAATGAATATTCTTTTCTTCTTGATCTTGATCATAATTTGTTTCAAAGAGGGTTTTTCTTTCAGCATTTCAGCAACCATTCTACGATAATGTTTGCAGCTTCTTCATGTTTCAATGGTGTTTTCCGTGTTCATACTTTGTTCCTATCTTTTGGGATAATTTTTTCTTATTTGGAGGCTTCTTTAGTCCTTCACTTGTTCCTATTCTTTTTGGGACATTCTTGTTTGGAGGCTTCTTAGTCCTTCACATGTATTTCTCTCTTTTGGAGAGGATTTTTTCCCATGAGGTTTTCTCCTTTTCTCTTGTTGTGAGAGATCTTTTACATTTGTACATGGGTACCTCATCTGGCCTAGTTTTCAAGACCCATCCTTGATTTCATGCATTTTTTCCTTAGTTTTTTAGCTTCTCCCTAAGTTCATCTTAAGGGGGTGTTAGAGTAATAGGTTAATAATTACTTAATTAATTCAATCATATCGATTAAATAATTAAGTCACCTTTTACTTTATTTTCACTTAAGCTAAACTTAGGCACTTTAATAATTACTTTATTAAATACTAAGGTTCACTTTATGGTTTTGATCTCCTTTCTTAAGGATTGATCTCTTTGTAATTATTCAAATTTTGGTTAATGCATTTTTTCTTCATGCACCATTCTTGTGTCTCTTGATCTCCTTTGGTGACCTGTTATTTTTCTTGTAAGTGGTTATTGAGATCTATGAGGTTGGTTTTGCAACTTCTACATTTATATGGTCAAAATATAGTGGTTTCTTCTTTTCCCTTGTGAAACTTAGGCCTTTTGAGTTTTCAAACTTTCAAGTTTCTTAGGAATATTTGCACTTGGTCCCTATTTCCTCAATTCCCTTAGTCCCCTAATTACCCAAAATAATGTGAGGTACAATTTGAAGGGTTTTAAGTTTTATTTATTCAAAGGGGACGTATTATCTAGCTTATGTTAGAAAAAACCTTATTATGGAGGTGGTTGTGATATGCAAAGTTTGATATCTATGTGTGTTCCCTCATAATTGTGAGCCCCAATGCTTCCCATCCCTTGTCTCTAACATCCTTTCTCCCTTGACCCTAAAATTTTAGTGGTTTGAGGACCCTTTTAGTTTGTGAAATGGTTTTGGATCCCATTGAAACCTTATAACGTAGCCCTATTAGGCCCTATTCCCCATTACTTTTTAGTTCTTGAGTCTCACTATCTCTCTCCCCTTTGGACTCTAGGATTTTGGGGTAACTTGTAACGCTTGCACCTTATATTTTTCTCATTTTTCATGTTCCTTCCATTTCCATGGCTCCCACCTTTCCACCCTCCATTTATCTTTCCTAAAAATTTGGATATTTCACACACTCTTGCACATACCCTTAGGCTCCTCAAGAAACCAATCCCCTACAATTATTCTACCATAGCCAAAAGACTTGATGAATTAGTATGCTATATCGCACCTAATTTCCTACCACATTAGAATCCTAATATACCAAAAAAATGAATGTTGCATCTGTCGTAAGAGTTTCTCTTGCAATCTTTGTGTGCTTGTGCCATGCCCTAGCACACCATGAATTGAAACACCATTAATTAATAGACAAAAAATATATTTTAGAAAGGATATTTCCGCATGTCCAAGTACTATGACCAAATGCATTTTTGGTGATTTTATGCTACAAGTCTCAATAAATGATGTGTATAAGGTATTGCCACTCATTGTTATTTCCACAAATCCTGGCCTTCTAAGCTTTCTTACATGTTGCACTTCAAAATTTTGGGTGGATTTTATACTTCCCCTTTGGTCGTGACTTACAAAGGGGGTATGAAACCCTAAAATTTTAATGTTCAAGAGGTTAATGGATGAGTGGCTAATGAAAAAATGAAAAAAGGTGGGAGCATAAAAAAAGAAGAAATTCGTATAGCAATACCGTAAGGTTTTCAAATTCTAGCACTTGGTAAATGTATTTTGACATTGTATGGATTTGAGTTCATATCTATTAATAATGAATTGCCATATGAAAAATGAGTTTAAAGAATTAACCAATTGGATTAAGAGTGTTCCATGCATGTTGTGTCTATTTTGGATGTATGTTTGACAACTATAAAATGCTTGCAAAGGTTTTGGAACACATCTTTTCAACATAATAAATAAAATGTTTAGGTTTTACCATGGATTACTAAATAGATTAATTTAATTTATTTTATAAATTTTATTATTTTTTGAATAAATATATAGTCTTTAGTGATATTGGTTAGCCAAATCATTACATCTTTATGTATGAACTCAGGACTTTTTTCCAGATCTAGATATAGGCACTCATTTTATTGAAGATCTCTACATCCCCATCATACCAACACACCCAAAATTTTAAATTTAAACATCTTTTCAATTTGTGTTGTAAGCAGTTTTACTCATTACCATGTGTAAATATGTACAATAGTTATAGGGACTATCAATAGTCATATTCTAGACATTTCATTTGGAAAATTATTTTCTCTAGAAAGGTGCATGATCTTAAATGTTCAAACCAACATATAGAAAATAGAGTGACAACCAAAATAGGGGTATAATTATACTGTGTAGGGTTTTATCAAGGTAAATATTTATTTTATTATAAAGACATCTATTGGGTAATACTAGAACTTCCTTGGTTTAGAAAAGGTAGAAGTCAAAAGAGGTTTTACTCACCTCAAAAATTGGTCCTCAATTGTCCAAATCGATTAAATGCTTGTGTTTTTCTTCTTAAGTTTTACAACCCTAACACATGATAAAATATCCTACTTTAGGTATTTGGGACCTACAACTTCTTTCACCAATAGGGTTAAAGTAATTGCCAAGTATTATGATGTAGGTGTGGTTATTACCATTTATACACACTATTAATAGTTATCCATACATGTTAGTCATAGTCCACTAAGTAACCCCCCAACTTCCCCAACTCAATAACTTCTTACAATAATCCCAATCAATGCTACATGGAAAATAATGTCAACCATGGAATATGAAAATTCTATCCAAGCGGGGTTTCTTTTTTCATGTGGGCACATTATTTATATTATTACACAAAACTTAAGAAGTTTGACTAGAATTAGGACTTGGAAGGTGTACAAAAATTCAAGAGTCCCCCAATTCTAATAGAAGAAACCAAAAAATCACCCTTTTGATTTCATAGAAGAAAATAGACAAAAAAATCCTTCCCAAATAATCTATTATAGGTGCACATAAAATATTTATTTTCTAAGAATTAAATTATCTCTTTGAATATTACATAAATCTTAAATAATTATACTAGAAGAAACCGGAAAAAATCCCTTTTGATTCATCTAAGAAAATAGATAGAGAATCCTTCCCAAACAATCTTTTGTAGGCCAACATGAAATATTTCTTTTGTAGGAATTAAATTATGTCTTTCAATGTAAATTACATATTGTCCAAATTAAATCTTTGAAGCTTATTGAATTAATGAGGGAAATTTTCTATTGATTTTATTTGAAGGTAGCTAGATCCACTAAAAATGACTATTACTTCTTTGAAGCTATCTCCAATTTCTCAAAGAGTTTCTAAAAATGGCTTTGCAAGGAAGATGTCTTAGGAAAATTAATCTTGTTATGTCTTTTTCTTTATCTCTTTTTAAATTTATTTGGAGAATATTGTGAAAGTAGGGAATAAATAATTTTAAATGTTATAGCAAGAAATAATGCACAACAATAAATACAATCTAAGGTTTATACTCTTTAAAATTCATATGTCAACACATAATATACAAATTAATGAGGATAATTTTTTATAAAAATTTCTAACCTATGAATATAAAATTTAATCTAATGAGATAAAAGAAATTCCACACCCAGAGCTATTATTACTTCAAATGTAGATAAAGACTTGTGCTCTTTGCATTGGGTCTTCAAAATCCAAGATTTAGCAATCACTTCTTCCTTAATGTATGATCTTAAACTAATGATTCAAGGGAAGGTTTATAAACTAGGATAGAAATTTAAATAATAATATCTAATAATGGACAAATTCTAGTTGAACAATCGTTATAAGTACATTTGGTCTCAAACAATGGAAATTCCCAATGGATTTTATCTATGGCTTCCTCAACATTTGAATTCATGAAATGACTATAACTATATTATTTGTAGAAACCTCAATGATTTGGAGTCAAGAACTTTATTGATGGATCTAAATAAAATAAACTAGGCCAAGAAGTAAAGGGATACTCACATTTTTAATTAAATAATGTGTATAGAGAAGTAGAATGAATTAATCACTTCTAATGAAATCATAGTTTTGATAACAAAAAGTTTGTCACAACAAACTCGAAACTAAGGGAAAAACATAGTTTTTTGTTTGAACAAACAAACACTTAGCACATGACAAATTACAAGCCAAAGGGATACATGACAAGCTCTAGAATGTTGACATGTGACACCTTACCCTAGAGAAATTGGTTGAATATCACATTGTTTTATGTTAAGTAAGCTCATTTTATGGATCTTTGATCATCACCAAAGTTGCATATAAGTCCATTCATTTTTAGCACTTACAATAGTTTAATTAAGTGAATGTTGTTCATCTCACCCTGTAAGATTGCATTTTTTCTCTATTTAAAATTTATTTAAAATTATAAATTTTTATACTTAAAAATTAAAAAAAAATGATAATTTTTTACTATATAACCAACTAAAAATAAAATATATATTTCAATATAAAATAATTTTACATATTTTAAAATTTAATCATCTCATTGTAAATTTTATTTTCTTTTAGAACCCAAAAATACTATAAATTATCTTATATGCACAATACATGTCAAATTCAAATTCCATCTAAATACAATATATGTACTTCAATTTACAAGCACAGCGTTGCATCCCTTTCAAACATATTTGAGAGATCATATTTTTTACAGTTAACAGAGTCATAATACAAACAAGGAAAATTCATAAACAATGAATTGTAATTGTGAGAGCAGATTGGAATTTGATGGTCTATTTTGAGTTTTGGTATTTTGGACCGTATATTACAACTCTAAAATTTATTAGACAGTATCATTTGACTTGGTTATATTTTTTATATAATAGAATTTGACACTTAAAATTATTATTAAACCGTAAAAATTTATTGTATATATATATATATAATAATAAAATAATTTTTATGATAAAATATAAATTAGTTTAGATTTGAAATAATTATTTCTAATTTCACTTTATATTTATATATATAATTTATTATAAATATATTTATTAATTCAAAATTTGTTGAAAATAGAATATTTTCAAGATTAAATATAGTTTTTCTAATTTTTTAAAGATTTTGACATTTTTACTAATAGTTATCATTGCTTTTTATTAATATATATGATTTATAATATTTATTATAAAAATTATATTAATTCAAAATCTTTTCAAAATAGAATATAATTGATTTTTAACTTTTTGAATATTTTAACAAGATTTATTTTCTACATAATTTAGAAACTTTAACATTAAATTTAAGATTTTTAGATTTATTTCTAATTATCAATATTTTCTAATTTTACATTTTTTTAATATATATAGGATATCCTTATGAATAATCACATAACACAAATTTTCACTGTTGAAAGCATTTATTTTATAGCATTGTAACTTGTTTTTTCAACAACATTTTGTTTGCAGTGATTCCCAACTTTGATTTTTTTCAAGATAATACAACATCAAACTTATTGGTGAGCAATGAGCATGTTGAAATTTTATTTTCCTTTTACAAATAATTATTCTCAGCTTTGATTTTTTTCAACATAATACAACATTTAAGGATTAAGCATTTTTTACAGGCGATTCATATTCCTTAAAGAATTTTTATTGGTGAGCATGTTGAAATTTTAGATAATGAGTTGAATAAGATTAAACTATTTTTAATTTTATATAATTATTTTGGATAGGTTTGAAATTGATATTTAAATATGATTTTAGATAGAACAATTTGAGGATTCAACTATTTTAATTTTATATAATTATTTTTTGCTAGATTTGAAATTGCTATTTAAATGTGTTTTTAGATAGACCAATTCAAAAATTAAATTAATTTTAATTTTATATAACTATTTCTTGGTAGGTTTGAAATTAATATTTAAATGTGTTTTTATGATATTTCCACATATGAAATCAATAAATTAATTTATAGTCAACTTATTCTAGTTAAATATTAAATTAAATGTTCATTGCAATTTTACAATTTCAGAGTCAATCAACAAAATAGTAATACAATTTTACAAATTAGAGAATAAATATATGGAAAAAATAATCATGTGTAATATAATTATTCTTAATCTAATACTCTATGCATTTTTATTTAGCAAAAAAAATTATTATATGCAAATTGAATTTACTAATTTAGTGCATGCATAATTTCTAAAATTTGTAAATTTTTAACATAATTATTTCATAAAATAATATTCCATAGATTACTAATATATTGATTTTTTTTTAGGTACTTTAGTAATATGTCTTCAAGAAAGAAGAAACAAGCTACTATTGGAGAAATGTATAAGTGGACTAGAGAGAAGGTTTCTAAAACTTCTAGTAATTCAATGTTACATGAACAGTTTCATAATAATCATATGAAAGAAACATTTAAAGAAATATTGGGGATAGTATTAGTGATGAAGTTGGGGAGCGGTCAAATCTCAATCAAAGGAAGCAAAAAGTTCTAAAGAGAAAATTTTGAATGGAATGGTTAGAAAAAATTGTTTGGTTAAATTATTTTGAGCATGATGGTAAAATACTTATGAAATGTAATTATTGTGAGAAGTATAAGATGTCAGCCCATGAGGTATATGATACATAATTTTTAAGAAGTATGATTCCTATAAAAAATACTTAATTAATTTATATGATACATAATATTTCAAAAAATCAAATTACTTGTGTTATTAAAAATAGAAATTTATAAAAAAAAATCATATTTAATATGTATGATTTTAATAAAATCAATAATATTCTAATATAAAAGATTTTATATAAAAAAAATATAAATTAAATATTTTTTGACAGCTAATTTTTTTCATAAAACCTAAAGTGATAGACATTTAAATAAACAAACCGTCACAAAATTTTCATATGACAGTAGGTGGCCAAATTCCAGGCCTGGTATACAGTATGGTGGAAGGGCAGCTTTGCTTGACTTCCAAAAGCAAATTGCTGAAAAATCTCCATCTCTTAAGAGGGTAAGTTCATGCCTGATTTGGCATAGGAAGCCTCAGGAAATACAGGCATGCAGGATCCATTTCATTTCTTTAATTTGCACGTGGAATATTGGTTTCCAACATCTATAATACACTGTGACTGTATAACAGCTCATCTTCCTTGTTTGATCCAAAGTAAAACAAAACTACCTTATCTTGTATGATGCTATGTGCGAAATTGGCGTAAGATGGTTTGTGATGGTACACAGTACACTAATATAATGGAGCATGTGCAGTATTATAATAGGATTCATCTCCATTGCTATTTAAAATCCGTTTTTCTGACTTGCACATCTGGAATGTTCCAAAAAAGGATACCAGTACTGGGTCTGGGTCCCACATGGAGATAAGGGATGATCGTGATCATACCAGAGTTTCAGAAAGTAGGGGGAGCAAGTTTCAGAATATAGCTAAAAAGTCCACTTGGAGATGGAAATATTAACTTAATTCCTAAGTTCCTTCAAATTAACTATGTGTTTTATCAGTGGCCTATCTTTACTGTTTGAATTTCTAATTAGCTTTCCTATTTATTCAGAATTAGGATACCCATATGCTTTTCTTGTTTTTTTTCTCTTTTTCCAGGTGGCGTCCTGTGTTTGTAAGCTGTCAAAGGAATGCTGGCATAATACATGTGGAAAGAGCTGAGCATATTCTGTTGTGTGTACAGAGTAACTATTCACATTTAACTTTTGACTACTCGTCCAATGGCCGTTGGGAAAGATACAATGTTTAGGGTTAAAAGGCGGAATTCATGATGTGGGTTGTCCATTGATTACACCGAGGAAGGGTAGAATGACTGCAAATTTGGCTGTCTGCCATTATCGTTATTAGCTTAGTAGTAAAAATTTAATACTTGCTCACTTTTTAACAGGGAAAATGGGGCAAAGTAGTGGACAAAGCACGGTATCAGTGTAATTTACTTTTTAGTACTGTGAATTCAAATTCACTGTTTCCACCGAGGCTGGAGTTGGATTCACGTTGTATGCTCAGTTACTTGTATAGGATAGGTACCCACTTGGTCACGTTAAAATTCAGATATCCAATTATTAATATTTTTTTAATCTATGAAAGATTAAGTCTTTATTTTTTTGTTAAAGGTTAGATAATTCATATGTTGTTTGTTATATACTATAAATAAATATTATTTGTTAAAAAGTTCAATAATATTTAAAAAAATAGGTTGAAGAAGTTACATTCTTATATTTATATGAGATTATAAAGTTATAAGTGTCAATTTATAAAGCAACTACACAAAATCATTAAATAATAAGAGTTATACTAGTAGACAGATGCAATTTGTTCCAAACATCAACGGTGTTTAGATCATTGGAAGCAAGCTCCTAGCTAGTGATAGTTCTCTCTTTATTTTCTTCCTTAGCAAGCTAAGTGTCATGATCAAGCAAGATGACTAAAGCAAGGTAAGTTGCCTCCTAGTCATGTGGTTGCGAGGAGGCAAAAAATGTATGGGAGGAAGGGGGGCGGGAGGGGGCGTAAGGGGGGTTTAGGGATCACACATCTCAGAATTGTGACCTCCTTGAGTAGATTGGTTATATCCATGTTGAGCCTCACAAGGCGAAGAGTGAACCCTTTTGGAGACAACTATCAATGACACTATAACAACCATAATCTAAAAACACCTGGAGATGTGCCACTTCAAGTGCAACTTTTTTAGCTTGCACTTGAATTTTGCATAAAAATATTAGAGCAAATCATAACACTTTAGTATAAAATATGAAATGAATATCAATAAAAAAACCAATAAAAACATAACATTTCTATCTTTCTAAATGTTAAAAAGAATTTTTGTAGATCAACATATTCTTAAAATAATAAATAACATATTGGTTATTTTCTTTTAAGTTCATTTCGTATGTTTTATAACATAAAAAACAAGTTTGATATTAAAAATATTTGATGATTCTTAGTGTAGATTACAAGCATAATTTATTAAGTTAAATTTTTTCGTAATATATATTCAATATAGAAAAAAAAGATGAGCCCACTATTATATTTGAGAGTAACTTTGATATAATAGATCAAAATATTTATATTTTTAATTAAAACAAAATTAATCAATATTATAAAAAATAAATAATTATAATTTTTTGAACTCTTTATTTTTTCTAAATATTAAATTGTGAATTTGATGTGAGTACTTTTTATCTAAACTAAGGTAATTTAATAATTCTAATTTTTTCAAATTTTTTTAAAATTGTGATTTTGGTGTGTACTTTCTACATAAATCAACTTATTTTATTTTTTTAATTAAAGTTTCTCATTTAACATAGAACTATTACTATTGTGATCAATTTTGGATTCTCTTTTATCATTGAAGTATTTAATATTTTTTTTTAATAAATCATAAATATATACTTTATAATTTTAACAAAATATTTCAAAATATTTATTATTTCAATTATTTTTTTGAAAAATATTTCAAAACATTTATAATTTTAATTATTTAAAAATAAATAATAATTATTATATACATATTTAAATTTTTTTTAATTTGTTTGTACAACTCTTTCAAAATTTTAAATTCTTATATATTGTGTTTTGGGTACTTTCTACCTAAAATATGTTTGTTTTAATAAATTTAATTTAAATTTAATTTTTTAATTAAAATTTCTAAGCATTCTTAGAATTGAATTGATTTTTAAATTCTCTTTTATCACTAAATATTTGTAAATATATATTTTAAACTATAAACTTCAAATTAAAAAAGATAATAAATTGTAAACTCTTATATTAATTAATTTAAAATTTATTATTATATACAAAGTTAGCTTTAAGATGTTTAAAAGGTTTGTGTGAACTTAGATGCTCTTCCTTTAAGCTTGCATTTTTTGGTAATATTTTAATCACAGATCTAAAATGTATTGTAATGGTGAAATTTGCATATTTATGTCAATTTATATTTATTTTTGGATCCACTTTGATAATGTTTCGATGTAATACTTGTATTTATATCTTTTTATTTATTTTTTATTTTAGCTATAATTTTAGTTTTATACAATCACCATTTTTTATTTTTATCATCTTGATATTTAGAATTTCATGTCACACATCAACCTTGCAATGTTGGTAATTGACCAAAATTTCAAAAAATTATATTTTAAATCTTTTGTTGACTCATTCCTTTTCTATTGACCATTATTAACTTGACTTAGTGCATGTTTGTGTAATTAGTTGTTATGTGTTAATATTTGAACGTATGTATTGTGCATTATTTCATATTCAAGTGTCATTGATTATCACTTGCTCCAAAATTATTTTACCAACACTTCACTTTGAAGTGCTAAAATGAAGCTCATTCTTAGAAAAATTATTGAAGGACATTTGCATGATTCAAGAGTTTAGTTTCTTTTATTTATTTCCACAACCATAAAGTCAAGCCAATTAAGTAAGCCAACTTAGAACTTATCCCTAATAATATATGATTTCAAAAAAGTGGTTTTAAATAGGTCTTTAATTTTTTTTTTTCTATGAATAGGTGTCATAATCTATTTTTTAAAGATAAATATTACACATATTCACAAAGATAAGTTTGGGTTGTAAGAAGGAACCCCCTGAAGAGTCGCAAAAGATAGCCCCTGAAGAGTCACATGGATAACACCTAGAAAGAAGACAACATGAATTGACAATTAAAAGATGCTAAGTGGCCATAGCAGTGCTAGCAGGTGGGTCCTTGTCATCCAAACTACCCCATATATTAGCAAGGTTCAGAGTGATGTCATGGTGGTCCCAACCATCATCATATTTTTCTTTATCTTCTCATTGAGAGGGAGAAATCGCCAGATCCAGCTATGAAAACCATTTGGAAGTATCATTCATTCAACCAGAAGCTTCGCTAGAGGACCAACTAGAACCACCATTGCAACCTCAAGAAGCTCCTCCAAAAGGCCACCCCAAGCCAACCCTAGGAGACAAGGAGGGAAAATGTTTGTGAGGATGTGAGCTATTGTGACAAGGGGCCTATGAACGAGAATGAGCCTGAAAGTACTTGATAGAGCCACTCCTACCCTAAAGTCGGCCATGTGGAGGCTAGTAGGCCCAGGGGGAAGTGAGAGAGGGAGGCACACAAGCACCATGTAGGGGGCATCCCCCTAGTGGCCTAAGAGCTCCTGAAGGTGAGCCACATCAAGTGAAACTTTGTTAGGTTGTACTTGAATCTACAATAACACATTAGAACATATAATAGCTTTAGAATAAAGTGATACATGTTTATCAATCTAGCTATGAGAAAAAATACAAGAGTTTTTATCTTTCCTTGAATAATGAAGAGGATTTCCACCTTGAAAGAGTGCCAAATCTAGGTATACTTATGGGGAAGATGAGGCCAATAACCCAACAACACCATATGCCAAGAGAAAGGCTCAAGTCGGAAGGGCCGAAAAAAGTCATGAATCCAATTCCACAGCTATTGATCTCTAGAGCAAAACAGAATGAGGTGCTTGAAAGACTCAGGTTTCCCACAAAAAGGGAAATGAGGATCGTGAACTTTCAAGTGGGTAAGCTAAGATCCCACCGGTAAGCCTTGGAAAATAATACACCAAGAAAAGTGGGGAAGCTTGGGCTCAATAATAGCAGTCCACATAGTAGTAAATCTATAGTGTTAAATAAACACTAGGGATTGAAGATACCACCTCTAGTTCAAACTTCCAACCATCAAAAGATGAGGAAAAAGACATTTGTAGCCAAGCTAGGGCTTGTAGTTTCTAAAAGGGGTGGTTGGACCCCATTTCCAATCTTTCCTCCAAGTATTTACAGAATGGATACCAACTTTATGATGCATGTCAACCAGAATGACATTAACCAGTCCTTCAAATTTTTCCTAATCATGATTTGTAAGATAGATTTGGATTTGAAATATCCCCATGACATGAGGCTAATCATGGGTCTAGGAAACAAGTATTGAGGAGATGAATACCTCTTCTTATGAAATTTGAGAGCCTTAAGCTAGGAAAACTTGGACAGAGGACAGGCAGATTGGCGAACAAAGGGGACCAACAGATATTCTACTAATTAAAAGATAAATTGTCTCTAAAACTAAACCTCTCAAGCATGCTAAATGATTTTGGCAACAAAAGTTCCTTCAATCTAAACAAACTCCTTCATAATGAGAAGGGTATGGAAACCAATCCCTTTCTGAGCTGATTTGTGAACTAGATATCCCACAAAAATAGAATGCTTGAGAAGAATTTTCTAGGCCTCGTTACTAGTGAGGGAATGTATGATCCACTTATCATAGAGAGGAATCCCTTGCCTTTGAGTGGCCAGAAGGCCAAGCCCACTAAAATCTCTGAGGAAGATAATAAAACACCTAGGAAACACAATGAAAGCCTTTGTGAATCTCAAAAGAGTCCCAAAGAAGTCTCAAAGCAACTTTTCAAGCTTCCTGTGGGAGGACTTGGAAGGGGCTCAACACGAAGAGTAGTAAACATGAGTTGATTCCAAAATTTTAGAGCAAATCTAGAACTTTCCAGCTAGCAAGAGTGGCTTAGTGATCCAAAAAGCTAGCTTTTACTCAATATGAGAAAGGACTACTTTCTATAAATACAAAGAGGAATCCTAAAAATAAAAGTGAATGGTAAGGAACCTAAAGATTTTCCTGTGAGAAATCCACTTCCAACCATACTTTTGGTTCCAAAGAGGACTTGGTAGAATGGATTAACCATAGCATTGAGTTTTATTTCATTGAATAATAGAACTAGAGGCCAAGAAAAAGGTCTCAAGAAAATTGAGGGTAGCTTTGAAATTATCTTCTTCTTCCAGTAAAGTGACGAAGGAAATCATTGACAAAATTACCATTGACATGCTAGGCTGATGAGATGGGCAAGGTGATCCCCCAGACAAGCTTGTGGGAAATGGAGTGGGCCAGGAGATAACCAAAGCCTTTAGCAGCAAGGACATATAAAGAAGGAGCCAACGAGCAACCCCAACGAATGGAGTAGAAAAATCCAAAGGATTGGGAATTTCAACCATTGATGGTAATACAAGTAAAATCATCAACAAAAATCATGTTCATAGATTGAATAAAATGGGGAGCAAATCATAGAGAAAAAAGAATAGCAAGAATAAAAGGCCATTCAATGCAATCATAAGCTTTAGAAAAATCAATCTTAAAAAAAATTGCTTTTTGATGTCAACACCTAGCCCACTCTATACTTTCCCAAGTCGCTATGATGTTATCCAAAATAAATTAGATAGATTTAATGAACCCATTTTTCTCTAGGCAAACAACTTGAGGGAGAAGGTGACAAATTTTCAAGGTAGGGGTTATAGAAATGATTTTGTAGGAGACAATGAGGAGTATGATGGGTTGCCAATAGCAGATATCTTCGAGATCACCAAACTTAGATATGAATTTTATATTTCCTTTATTAATAAGCTAGCCAAGGGATAATTTAGAATGAAACGCTTCTAAATACACATTATGAAGGTCTTCTCCCACACAATCCCAAAGGGATTTGTAAAATTCACAGGGAAACCATAAATTCCTGGAGCTTTTTCATTAGCCATAGTGCTCATAGCCTCCTTGAAATCTTCAATGGTGAGCAATTTCTCATATAAGGCCTTCTAGGTAGAGGCGAGTCTATTAGGCACAACTCTAAGGTATTCCTGGAGAGCATTGGCATGCTCCAAATTGTAATCTAGGGTAGCAAATTTTTTTTCATAACGTGCCTAATAAAATCTTGGAGAATTTCTAACAAATCTATGAGCAAATGATTTCCTTCTTTGATCTATTTGATTCCATATGAATTGCACTTGGCACAAAGAGCAAGAAAAACTATTTCGAGGTACGATCCCCAATTTTAAGCTAGTGAAGTATGGCTTTGATTTATGCACCTCTCATAGCATGACAATCAACAACTTGTTTTTGATGTCTTAGCTTTGCCACATTAGATTGCAAGGTTGAGGAAAAGAGGTTAGCAGCTAAGGCCTCAGTAGCCCTTCAAAGATCTAAAGTGGTGGCCTCATAAGACTGCTAGTGAAAAATGGCCAAATGGTTCCCATAAATATAAATAAATCTCACAATGCAAGTAATGGCATCATTCCACCACTTAATCCAACATGTAGAATTGGTAGGTCTAAATTTAAGAATCCAAATACATTTGATGTGAGCTAGTGTGGGTTGATGAATTAGCAAAGAAGTATTTAGAAAAATTGAGACTTATTTACACGAGGTGGACAAACTTACCATTCAATGCAAAAATGGATGGCAAAGTGGTCTGACAAGGTCACATCCACTAATGAAATAACCAGTTCAAAGGGGACTAGATGAAAAAGGAAAAGAAAGATTGAGTAGAGATTATACCACAATCAAGATGCTTAACTATTTTTCAGACCCAACTCAAAAATCGCTCTAATGTGCCATAAAGAATGTGAATGGTGGTGAACCATATTGGGGCCAATAAGACCCAATTTATTGTGAATGTAAAACTATTCTTCTCTCTTGCTAGCTTCCCATTTGAATGGAAAAGTACCTTCTTTGTCGTATGCCACCTCAACCATATTGAAATCACCACAGAGGATCCAAGTGGCAACTAGCAGATAGTTTGCAATCCAACACTAGAGAAGAGATATTTCAACATCATTTGATGCATAAACATTAATAATCTCAAAGGAATGATTATCAATGTTCAGAAGAACCTAGACAAGCTAGTGCATGGGGTCAAACCCATGATCCATGCGATGTAATCATGCTAACGTGGGGACAAAAGGGTGACTGCTCTGTGATGTCCACAAACATGATCAGTGGAACATTTATTGCTTTTTAGCCAAATAACATGGCAAGCAGAAGGTAACAAAAAACTAATGACTTTCACTTCCTACAAGCACAAAATATCAATGCTAGCATGCTTCTAAAGAGTAGCCCTAACAAAATACTTCCTAGAGAGGCTGTTCAGACCTTGAACATTCTATGAGAGAAAATTCATGTATAGGACTCGATCAAATCGTCAAATTTTGGCTCTTCTAATGAGGAGTTTAAGAAATTTTGTAAAAATTCTAGTGGCAGTGAACCCAAATAAAGTGGAGAGGAAAACTTTCACTTTTGTTATACAAATTCACCCTCTTCAAGAGGCTTGGAAGGGCTACATGCCCTCCCATGAGTTCCTGCAATTAGAGGAGATGCAACTAGTTGAGTTGTCATCATAGAAGTTGAATGAGTTTTTGTGGAGGGCCTTGGCTGAGCTAGGATAACATCAACAACTTCTTTCCCCTTTGCAAAAGGGTTTAAAATTTCTACCAAAGGCTCAAGAACCTTTGAGGTAATCCCAATTCCATTGGACTTTTTCTTTGTTTTGTAACCATTTTCCACTTATCCTTTTGATTTGGTGGCTAGGGTTTCTACTGAGTGAGGCTTGTCAGCTTCTTGCGGTGCATATTAAGTGCGAGGTGCAATAAGAGGGAAATATCTGATCTTGTGATCAATAAATTGGCATTGATAAAAAGTCAAGTGTAAGCCAAGAAACTCAATCCAAACTAGGACCCATAATAGATGAGGCCTCTATTTATAACCATGAAGGATAGAAGAATGCCAAACATGGAGGATTTGGGACAAAAGATCCACCAATGACAAGATGCCACTTATCAACATGTGAGAGGTTGAGGAATGAGCACATTTTGGTCAATGTGCCAAAGAGGGGGAGATTTTAAATTTTAATTTGATGAAAAGATGAGTTAAATGCTAAGTTTGACTTGTGCAAGAGACATGTAAGAGACATGTAAGAGCTCTTAAATGCTTTGTTGGATGTACATGTCAATTTGGGGGGGGATTTCAAACAATGCATTTTCATGTGCAAGTGGCAAAATATAGAGAATTTTGGAGGTTAGGATTAAATTAATCAAGGTTTAATTAATTTAAGATTGATGATTAGGTGATTTTGACTTTTGACTTAGATACTTGGATTTATCTAAATCAAAAGGGAGGAAATTGATGCACTATGATCCATTTAATTAAATACATTTGATTTAATTAAATGAAGAAACTTTGGGAGATAATTAAATAAAATGATTTATTTAATTAAAAAGATAACCTTAGGAGATCAATCATATAAACTTGGTTTATTTAATTGATGGATGAATATGATTTGATTAAACATGCATGATGTCAATTTCGCGTGTCTACATTTTTTCCCTCTTTGAAGCAATGTACTTGCCACGATCAATTTTCAAAAAATTTCTAATTTTTTCGGATACCCCAATGAAAAGAATTATACTGGTACATTGCCCCCTCGAGAGATTGAACGAAAAGATTCAATTTGAGGGTCAATCTCATGACAAATAGGTTGAAGGTGGACATATGGATGGTTATGATGATGCAAATGATAATGCAATGCATGTGAGATGGATGAGATGGATCATGTGATATGCGATTATTATGAGATTTATGTATGTTGATGATGTGTGGATGCAAGATGGATGATTAACTATCTTGGTACTAGGGGTGATCCCACAATAGTGGTTTGTAATATTTGGCCAAACTGGACACTAAAATATTTTTTTTTAACTAAATCTTCACTTTTGGGCACCTATAGCGGTTAAATTGTGAGGAATTTGAAGATGATGTAAAATAGAGTCTCGTGAAATTTTGTCTATATATTCTAAATATATTTTTTCAAAATTTTTGGAATCAAATTGCACTTCTTTTTCCATCTCCCTAAAAAACTAGTTTTTTTAAGAAAACAACATTTTTAAAAAGTGATGCTCATCGTATAACGCATAAATTTTTTTCCATGAAGGATAAAATTTTAATTCTTTCTAATTTAGATTTGTAACTTTGATATCTAGTGCTTCCACTTGGTTAGATGGTTTTTTATTTAATATTTTTTCTTTAATCAAGTTTTTAATTCAAACCAATTATAATTTAGAGATAGCGCAACCTTATAACACGTAACTTTTTTTGTGTGTATCAAAATTCAATTTTTTTTTCTTTGTTGGATCAAGGACTTCAATATCTAGTGCACTAATATATATATATATTTTTAATAATATGCTATTTTTCCACATGTGTATAACAAAGAGCTTGATTTTCGGTGAAAAACCTACATTCACGAGAAATAAAAAATAAATATAATAATAGAATTAAATTTATTTAAAATTATACTTTTTGGGAAGCTTATAATAAGGACTACATACTTGTAAAAATATAAATTTTAAATGAATTCATTTGATCTGCCAAAAGGTAAATCAAAAGTGGTTTTTTATTAGCATTTTGATAGGTGTAAAGGAGACTCTGTTATAGGCATGGTTTAAAAATAGCGAGGTTCTATCCAAGGGGGTTTGATTTAAGGTAGTTTGATCAAACCCTCTTCAATTGGAATTCTTTAAACGGAACCTTTTAAGGCTTAAATCATTATATTTGAATCTAAAAATATGTGATTTCAACAAAAATCAATTCCTCCCAGAAATTGTAAACCACCTTTGTGAACACACTATGATGTTAGTGTGGAAAAGAAGAAATCAAGTGATGAAAAGAGGATTCAACAAGCCAACTTTATTAAAGATGATGATGAGAGATGGATGATTTGCTTATCAGGAATTGGGACTTTGAAAGGGCTACTTACCTTATGTTTGATAACACACATAAGCACGATGCATCAAGGTATAAAGAACCAGGATGGTGTTGTACCTAGTGTGATGGAATTTGACTTGAAAAACAAATAGGAGTATTCTTGTTCACACTTGATATATGAAAACCTTGTCAAGACGTACCTAACAAGGCAAGTATTCACCAAGTTATATTACAAGAACACTCAATAAGCACAAAAGACAAAAGGATAATGATCGATGCCCCATCCCTTTCTCTCTAAATTGCTTTGATTAGCCATCAATGAGAGGTCATTGGAATGAGTGCAATAAGATAAATCAAAAGAAAAGATCAAGTAGAAAAACAAGTCAATGTTCTTCATACCTCTAGCTAAAGGGATTTGTTTTGTTTAGGAAAAGAACTGAAATGATTGCCAATAGATAATTCCCATTGTCGGAAGGATACATCCTAGGACATGTTAGTGGATGGCAGCATGCCATTTTGTTTATCCAAAGTGTTTTTCCAAAAGATAATGCCCATTGTAGGAAGGATACATCCTAGGACATGTTAGTGGATGGTGGCAAGTTGATAGGTTGTTCAAAAAGGCTATTGATATAAGGTTAGCTGACATGTTTGTGAATGATCAAGAGTTTGATTTTTCATTTAAAGGTTTGAAGTTTGCTTTTGATTTTACATTTGAAGCTTGCTTTTGCTGATTGTTATGCTTATTTTTGTTCGTTTTGCCAAAGGGTGAGTGTGACAATTTGTTTATTATGGATGAGATTATTGTGGGTGAAAGTGAGATGGGACAGATGGAATTTGTCAAATATTTGGATGTTTTTGATGTTTTGAAATGTTTTGAGGCTATTTTTGGTACTTTTTGAGATTTTACAAATGTTTCAATTTTTTAATTTTCCAATTTTTAGGTGTTTTTATGAGATTTTATGATTTTTTTTTGGATTTTGTGTCTTGGGGGCTCACAAAGATTAGCCTTGCCTATGTTTAAGCTCAGAGGCGACGTAGTTTAGATAACCATGTTTTTGACGTTTTTCTGACTTTTATGAGTGTTTTTAAATTTTGATATGATTTTGGATGTTTTTGGATTTTTTGATATGTTCTCGATGTTTTTAGATTTTTTTGCATGATTTTGATGATTTTGATAAGGATGTGTTTGATGTTATCAGTGCTCTATTTTGGGATTTTGTTGAAAACCAATCTAAGGTTGATTGATTAGATTGATGATGATAACATTGTTGAGGATGCACAATAATGCAAGGATAGTGTTAAGCAACACAAGGACTAGGAAGGATATCCTGAAATGATGATGGATTAATTGGATTTGATTAATCAGGATTTTGAAGCTTGGTTTGAAACAAAAGATGTTTTGGATGATTTGATGTAACATTGAAGTGTGTGTTAGATGCAACTGATATTAATTGTTTGGATTGATTTTTGATGAAAGATAAAGCTTGATAAAGAACATGTTCTCATCAAAATATGCCATGGGCTAGTGATTTGGATTTTGGCTCACAAATGCTTGACCAATTTGATTTCATGTTTTGCCAATGTTCAGATCACCACATAAGTTTGGAGGATATAGATCAAGATTTATTCTCAAAGCAGGATATAAATATCTTCTCCCAATGTCTAGCAATGTATGGAATATAATGGGTGGATGCTCGGATAGGTGCATGGATGGATGGATATGGTAAGGATGCAAAGGATGCCAAGGATTATCTTGTGATAAGATAAGGTGTTTGAATAGAGGAATGCTTCATTTGGATAATGCTTCATGGCTCAGATAATGTTGGGTAGGATAGGATCAATGAAAATGACCCATGTCAAGATGTTTACCACAAGCAAGCATAAAGTGTGCACTAAACTTTGTCAAGATCAAGATAACTTGAACTATGGATGAAGATATATGCACATAGATTGGGTAAATGGTTCATGGATGAGTGGATTTATTATGGATGGAATGTTGTACTTATTATGGATGTGATAATATGCTTCCACCTGAAATGGCGCACACAGATGCTCGATTCTAAACATGACGCTTATTTGCCAGGTTTTCATCATGGTACCTATCCAAAGCATTGCCTATGCGGTTTTCACTGGAGGATGATTTTTCTCTTTACTCTTTTTAATCCAATTTTTGATTTTTTTTTATTTTCATATATTTTTGATTTTTTGGTATTTTTCTGAAAGATTTTAAGCTCATGTTGAACTACCTAGTGATGTCAATGTAGATGCTTCTATCATAATGTGCCATCCATATCCTACTTGAAGAATCTTCTTTGCCAAGATACGTGCACTTTAATGCAACTTTTGAGGTTCTTGATTTTCTTTGTCAATACTGGAGTTAACTTTGTCTATGTGTGCACATTGCGATAGGTTGCCTTCATAATCCTTATGATGAAGGGTCGTTGCCAATACATGGTCAATTTGAGAATTGGATATCATGCGTGGAGGCATGGATGGAGTGTGTTTAGGGATAAGAGATGGATTGGTTGATAATTTGGAACCTTTCACTCTCCAAACTTGGGAAGATGAGCAATGATGGGTGGATATGAAAGTGTGCATGGAATTAGGACCAACTGCTTGATACACTTTGCACGTCGCTTGAAAAGCCTACTTTTGCTTTTGTGGACATCTTTGATGGATACTTTTACCTTTTTTATTTTTCCCCATAGTTTCTTTGACTAATGAAGTTTGATAGGGATAATATTTCTTTGTGTTCTTTGGTATCCATGTGTATTTGATTTGTCCATTATTCTTCTCTGCTTCTTTTTTTTTTATAACATTATGTGTGCTTTGATTCAAATATTTCTTTTGATGTTGGTCCCAATTTTTGGATGGGGTGATGGTTGGATGAAGATTCATAACATGACTAGTTGTAGTATTAGTATCGGTTTCATCATAAGGATTCTTCATGCTCCCTATGTTGAAATTTTCTTGAGACATAGTTGCCCCCAGTATGGTGGTAGTATCATCCTTGTTCTTTGGTTTTCCCTATTTTGAGATGTCTTGTTCGGTAAGAATTCTCTGATAAATAACCACTACAGATGACATTATTTCAATTTGTTGCTTTGCTGATTCTGTAATATCTTGTTTTGTCTGACATATTTCCTTGAGTGGACAATGTTAGATATCCTCATACCTAACGTCCCCAGTCTGAATTTGGGATATATCTAATCCTGATGTTGACAACTCAGTTTGGCTATAGGAATCAATGATCCACTTCTTTTTTGTCATAATGTCAAGAGTAAAAGAATCCTATTTTGAATGAAGATCATCTACACATCCATCCAAAGAAAGCATTTTGTGGGTAGATGGAGGAGTCTGTGCTATGTGGATATGATCATCATTTGCAACATCTTGTATAGATAGCAGAGTGTCCATTAGATCATTATAGTTTCTTGGAGATACAAATTATTGATCTTGAATGATTTTGGAATCTCTTTTGACATTCTTTGGATCAGTTTCTCGACATGGGTCAATTTCAAAGGATGGATTGCTTACAAAGGGTTCTTGGATATCATTATTAGCCATGGTAAGTGGTTCAATATCCTCTTGATTTTTGAGTGGACTTGGATCAAATGTCGAGTTCAGGGTTCCTTCAGTATCTGCAACCATGAGGTCAAAGGGGGTCAACATGTCTTGGAAAGGACCATTGCTAGAACTTGGTGGGATATTTTGATCTTGCTTTGGAATAAATTATTGACATATGTCTTCTAACTCAGAAGGTGATGTAGAGACATTTGTAATGTGATCATCAGTTGATGAATAGTAGATTATGCCAATAGGATCAAATAATTCTAACACTCCTTGAAATAGATCGCTAAAAAGTGGCCCTTGATGTATGGTGAGTTGATCCTTGGATGGGGTAGAAACATCTTCAATGTGCTCACTAATGGAGAGATCTTGAACATTGTTTTCAACAATTCTGGCAGAGAGATTGTGAATATCTTCAACCATAGGGTCAAGTAATGTCGACCTTTCTTGAATTGGATCATTGTTGGGTATTGTTGGTGGATTTTGACCATGATTAAAAAATGACTCTTGATGTATGTTGATTTAATCTTCGAATGAGATAAAAAAATATCCAAGGTGCTCATTGATGGATAGATCTTGATCATTGTTTCCAATAGTGATTATCTTTTGATCAATAAGGTCTTGGACGAGATTTTTGAGTCTAATACAATCTGATGTTGCATGTCCCTTTGTTTTGTGGAAGCCACAAAATTTCTTCTCATTATACCCTGGTAGTTTAACTAAGAGCTCTTAATAATCCTCATAAGCAGGGAGTTTAATGAGATTTTCTTGCACTAACTATTGCATGACTGATTTGATGGGTCCCCCAAGTGGTGTGTATTTCCATTTGTTACCTTGTGAGATTTGACCTTTTGGTGATTTATTTTGGAGACGTGGTGATTGGGTTTGTTGTTGATGTTGTTGATCTTGATATCCAACTTCTTGACTTTGGAGATTTTATTCTTGACATGGTTGTGGCCACAACTTACTATTTTGATGACATGGTTCAATAAATGGTAGAGTACATTGATTTTGGAGTAAAAATTTCTCTTGTTTCAAGGCTTCAGTTAGTTTTTCAAGTGAAGCAATTTGGTCTAACAAAACTTGGTCTTGATTTTTATCTTGGCACCCTTGATATAATTGATTTGGCTTTTGTTTAAGCAGATTTGAAATCTACATTTGTGGTGTTTGCATGAGATCATGGAAAAATTGATTTGATGGAAAATGTTATGATTTGGGATGATGTTTAGATTTGGCATTATAGGTTGAATTTGAACATTGTTGGTGTTGGGGATCATATTGCCTTGATTTAGGTAACTTTGATTTTGCATTTTGTTACCTTGACTTGGAGTCGTTAACATCTTGTTTGGAATTTGAATAACATTCATATGATTTTCAAATACATGCATCCAAAATTTTACCAAGTTTGGATTCAAAATTTTCATGTTTGGTAAAGTTGTACTTGGTGCATTCACATTTGGCATACATAGGGATTTGGTGGGATGATGTTGTTTTGAGGAAGGCTCATGCATTGGGTGTTTGGTTGATAGATTTGTAGGTCTAGACTTGGATTTAAATATACCATCAAAAAAGGTGTTCCAAACTTTTGACTTGGCATACTCACATTTGTTGTACCATTGAGGTTTGTAGGAGATAATGATCCTATGTACAGATTGTATAAATGTGAGTGTTGATAATCAATCGACATTGTAAGGCTTTGATATTTTGGTTTGTTTAGACCACTCATGATATATGGATCAAGTTTATATTCCATGTTCTTGTGTTGAGGTCTAGTTTGGACTGTAAAATAAGGATCAATTTTCGAGAATGTGGGAGGTGAACCTCTAATTCTTTGGATTGATCTAAACTCTAGGTACAAAAAAGAAAGTCTAAGATTTTAAGGATCAAAAGGATGGTGATGAGATATGAAAGATGGATGATTGATGAATGATTGGAACTCTTAGGAAATCTTGAAGAGGATACTAAACTTTAGGACTTGGATCAATGTTTGATTTGATTTGGGATTAGTTTGATTTGATTTGGATAGTGAACTCATAAACTATGAGAGGTTGGATGTTGTCCTAAAGTAAATTTGTCCACAAGATGCTAATTTGACTAAATGTGTAAGGAAGGATTCATCTAGACACACCTAACCAAATAATATGATTTTGATTTGATTTGATTTTGGATTTTGGATAGTGAACTCATAAACCACAAGATGTTGGATGTTATCAAGGGATAGACTTGTTCACAAGGATCAACAATTTGACTAAATATGTGGAGAAGGATTCCTCTACACACATCTAATCAAACAAGATAATTTTGATTCAGTTCAAATGATTTGCCCAAAGTTTAGCATGAGGGATTTTTTAAAGATTTCCAAGAATTGTTTGTGATGAAAAGCATCTCCTTTAGTGTCCCCTACCCATGTTCTGATTATGGAATTAAGGGAACTTGCATTTTTGGATTTCTTTTCTGCTGCCTCCATTTTATTTCTGTTGTTTTCATTGTTGACCTATTTTGAATGATGCAGAGCATCTCCTTTAGTGTCCCCTGCCCATGTTCTGACTATGGAATTAAGGGAACTTGCTAATTTTGGATTTCTTTTCTGTTGCCTCCGTTTTATTTATGTTGTTTTCATTGTTGACCTATTTCAATTTATCAGAGCTACAAAAATTAGAGTTTGCATTAGATGAGATATGGTGGATGGAAAATATGGAGTTGTGTTATAATGCAAGAAAGAGGATAATCAGGTTGGAACACAAAATAAGGCAAAGACAAGAACAAATCAAAGACCAACAAAAAGAGTTGCAAAAGTTAGAATTTGAGTTAGATGAGTTATGGTGCATGTTGGAGGAATACGAGGCATGCAATAAGAAGAAGACAAAGAAGAAGAAAGTTGAAGAAAAAGTGTTCAAGGATGGTGAGAAGGTGAAAAAGATGCATGGGAATAAAAAATTCACGTTTTGAAGAAGAGGAATTTTCTAAGAGGAAAGCCATCATGTTTAGAATTAGCCAAGGAATAGAAATCTTGGAATGGGGAAAGCTTAAATGCCTAGATGAGTTGGAAAAAATTTTATTGGATGGAAGGTTGAATGAATGGGGAGAAGATGAAGAGGATGAATTAGCTAAAGATGTTGAGTTATGTTACCTTGAAGAAAGGGAAAATATTGAGGATTATAATGAGAGAGGTGAAAAGTTAAAAGACTATAGTGAAGGGGAATGCAATTTATCACAAGAGGCGGCCCCAAATGTTGTAGCAGTGGAAGTAGTCCACCTTAGAGAGAAAGCTGCAATAGAGAGAGAGGTCATTGGGAGCCCCCTATGTGATGAAGCCTTATTGGTCTTAGAAGAGTGCAGCCTATGGCAAGAGGTGACCCAAAATGTTGCAGCAGTGGAAGTAGTCCACATTGGAGAAGAAACTAAAACAGAGATGGATATCTTTGGGAGCCCCATATGTGATAAAATTTTATTGGTTTTGGAAGACACAGCCAACAAGGACCAACTAGAGGGATGTCTGAAGAATCCCATCATTGATGAGAAGAGAGAAGAAGAAGATCATCTCTTTCTTGGAGGAGAAATGAGGATGATTGAGGGAGAGAGTAAAGACTTGAAGGAGGAAGCACCTATGAGAAATTTTGATTCACTTAATTTGATTTTTGTCTGTAACATTTTATGTGTAGGTGTGGTAGAAGGTTGGACATACCATGGAAAGAGCCATAGTCGATATTGGTGGAGGAAGACCACTTGTTGGGAAAAGAGGAGGAGAACCAGAGGGCTGTGAAGGACAATTTATGATTCAACTAGTAGTTGGAAGCATAGGAAGAAATTATGTGAAAATATAAATAAGTACTTAACTCGGTGGAAAGGTAGGCCATGAAGTTAGCGCTTTGAACCAGGAGGTTCAAATTTTCTCAAAAGAGGGGATAATGATGCAAAGCATCTCCTTTAGTGTCCCCTTCCCAAGTTCTGAATGTGGAAGTAAGGGAACTTGCTAATTTTGGATTTCTTTTCTGCTGCCTCTATTTTATTTCTGTTGTTTTTGTTGTTGACCTATTTTTCATTGTGAGTGGCTTGTGGCCTGGTCAGTTGCATGCTAACTGGGAGCTATTTTTAGTGGTGTTTTTTGGTTTATATGGGGGGTAGTCAGGGGTGAATGGGATTGATTTTGGGGAGGAGAGATAGATGGGTTTTTGGAGATGTAATGTCTGTTTTCAATTCTGGAACAATAAAATGAAAGGATTAATTCTTTGAAGTTGTCTCTATTTTATTTGTTGGAAATTTTATTTTTTTTGTTTCCTGGAAATTTGTGCTTCTGCCATTGGTGTTGAGCTGCATTAGTTTGTCAGGTGATTTTGATTTTGATGCTTGGGGATGAATGAAGTGTTTGATTTTGATCCTAAATGAACCTAAGAAGTACTTGTTTACTAGACCAAGATATTGAAGAATATGCTTTTCTCTAAGAATAGTTCAAAACCAAAAGACCAATGTTTGCACAGAAACCATATGACCAAAAGATGCCAAGCACATGTGTGGGGTCCAATTGATTTAATCTTTTCTTAATGGATTCTTTTTACCACAAACACTCTCTTGATTAATTTTTCAAACTAGATGTCTAATTTTGTAATTCTCTTTCATCCCACAAAGTCCATTATGTGGAAATCAAGAAAATCAAGGTTAAAGTTACCTATTGTTGACTTTAGTAAGCAAATTGAGATATAAATTCAAATGTTTAGAAACTTCTAAAGATAGAATCCCAAGGGCAAGCAATAACACGTGAATTTTGTCAATGGTATCTACTTCCTAAAGGGTTTGAAGTTTGATGACAAATTTTGAATGTTTGTTTCCAAATGTTTACAAGCAAACAAAGTGTTTTGTAGCCAAAAACAAGTACAACCCTACAGATATGAAATACTGTATTTGTTTGGTCCCCACTTGGACAAGTCCAGCTACACTTATTTTTAGTGAATGGTTAGATGCTTGACCCCACTAGCTCCCATCCATGACACTCACTTCTCAGGGAAGCCAAGCATCAATACCCATGAAAATCCCATGGCATACTTTCCATTTCTACTAAAAACCATAAAAGTTTGGGGTGGCTTGAGAATGACCATTCTTGCCTCAACAAATAGATAGGGATTTTGGCCTTTTCTAAACAAGGGTTTTAGTTCAGACTTTCTATTCATAGGGATTGATCCATGCAGTGAGAGACCATTGATGCCCTTCTCGTTGGAACCAACAAAGTGATACTGGCCATTGTTCTAGTACCCACTTTTATATCCCGGTTGGAAATACTCTTGGATTTAGAGTGCTACGGATTGAGTCGTTCCCTTAGGTGAGTACTTTTTCCACAAGGAAGGCCCTCTAAGATAAACAAAAGTGAGAAAACATATTCGTAGTTCGATCAACCTTCATTTAGAAACAAAGGGAGAACACATGTAACATGTTCCACTCACACTTGCAAGATGTTTTGTTCAATTTTAGTTCCCAAAATGAAATGTGTGGGTAATTACTTACGCAACTTAATGTTACCAAAAGGCCTTTTGATTCTCAGATCATTGTGTGGCATGAGAGAAGCGCATACATCATTTTGATGATATTACTTTGACTAAGTAATTACAAGACAAAGAAACACTTGTTCATTTTAAGTCCAAAAAGCAATGATTTTGATTCACTTTAAAGCACCAAAATGAGATATGAAAGTTTCCTTGCTCAATTGTTAAATTCAAAAAAAAACTCTAGTAAGTTTGTCCTAAAGTTCATTTTAACCCTTTGCAATGAAAATTGAAAGGTTTTGTAATGTTCGTTTTAGAGCCCAAAAAGAAGTGAGTTAGTCTAAAATAGAAAATTAAGGCATAGAACAAAAGCTCGAAGCATTAAAAAATGCTTTTATCAACTCCAAATTTAATGCTTAATTTATCTTTATCTCAAAGATTCTTCAAAGATCACCTCTTGCAAGATCCTTGTGCAAATGAAAATCCCTCTTCCTCGCTTTTCCCTTACACATAGATAAAGATTCACAACAATTTAGGTAAGATTTTCAAATCCCCTCCACCTAGCCTGTAAAAAGTCATAAATGAGTTAGAAACATCAATATTAATGATAGAAAGACTTTCCCACTCGATGCAACCAATCTTTAATGATAGAAACAACAATGTTGAGGTTGAACAATAACATGATATTGTTAGCAATATTAATGTTAGATGGGGTTATAAATCAAATAGCATAGACAAAAGTGACAGCCAACACTTCTAAGCTATTAAACCACATCCAAACAAAAGAAAACAAATAATGAAGAGAATAAAAAATACAAAACATAAAAGAAAACACTCCCCATTATGGTTGATTATTTCTCTTGCTCTCCTTCTTGTTATGCAACTTTGCCCTCAGATTTGTTGAAACACTTGTACAAAACCTGCAAATGGTAGTAAGAAAGTTGGAGAAAAATAGCTGTTAAGATCAAAAATGGAGAAGAAAGGTTGTTTTTATAGACAACCATTGGAATGGACGGTTGAGATTAATCTTCTAGAAAGATTCCAGGATCAATGGATGAGAATGCATGAGAGAGATGTTACAAAATGGATGGTTGAGATTAAGTCTCAGAAAAGATGCCAAGATCAACGATCTAGAATTGATGCACCAAGAAGATGCCATGCATGGAAAAGCTATGACGTTGACGACTATGACGCCTGACGGCTATGACAGACATGCAAGGCATGCAGGCTATGACATAAATGAATGTTATGACAGAGGATTATGACAGAGCATCTTTGACTAGGTGGAGGTGCATAAATAATTTATTTTAAATAATTTATTCAAAATGGAGGAAAATGACAAGTGGAATGGAAAATAAATAATTTATCCAAATTATTTATTTAGAGAAAATGAAAAGAGGAGCATTTCAATTTAATTAAATGGAGAGATGGAAATTAGACATGGATAATTAATTTGAATTATTTATCCAAATGAGAGGAATGAAACACAATTAAATAATTTTGACAATTATTTAATTATAGAAGAATAAAAGGTCAAATAATGATTATTATTATTATTTGACTATAGATGAAAGATAAATAATTAAATAAAAAATGATTTATTTAATTATTGAAGAAAGGGATATATTAGCGACGCAATTAAATAACGTTAATTGATCAAGATAGAATAAAGATGAGAAGGTGAATTAATTAAATAATTAAAAACTATTTAATTAATAGAGGAATGCAGTCACACCTAATTGAATAATTGAAGTTATTCAATTATCGAAGAACAATGACCAAGAAAAATGATGTTCGCGGACTTAGGACATTTTTTAGTGTCTACATTTTGCCCCTCTTTGAGACAATGCAGCTTGTTGCATTGTTTCAAAGAAAAAGATTGATCAACTGATACATGCCCCAAAGATATCTTAGTAAGGATTATGATAAGAATGATATGCCCCCTCGAGAGATTGATCGAATAGATTGTAAGAAGATTAATCTCTCGATACATGTCTAGAAAGTGATTAGATACTTGATATTGCGTAAGTGATAAAGCAGTGATGCACATTTTGATGAAAATGCACAGTTGATGGGTGTAATTGAACAATTGATGGAAATGATCAGTATAGCCAGGTTGATGAGCTGATGAAGCTGATTGAGCTAATTAAGCTGTTTGAGAATTATGCTTACGCGAGACAAGTTGCTGCAATGATGGATTGATTGATTGATTAAGGGGACATGAAATTTCAAGAAGCAGGTTGATTGATTTGAGATTTGATTCAAGAGACATATATCAGTGAGTTAAGCAATTAATTGATTTCTCTGCGACAAGAAAGATGAAGAAAATGAAATGCAAGATGGAAGATAATGAAGGTGATGAAGCTTCTTGTACCATTTAAGTGTTTTAATCATCATCAGACTTATTATGTCGCAAATTAGTATAAGCATCTAGATAACATGAACATCTAGACGACCTGAATACTGTTTGCATTTTTATTTAGTAATGAAGTATAAGCATCTAGTTATAAGAACCTTAGATGACCTGAATACTTATTGCATAGAAGACACTATCAGAAAATGAATGCTCTCATCCACATTAGACTCATAGGTCCTCGATGGTTTTAGACAACCATGTCCTAAGACGAGTCATCATGTGAATAAGAAACAATCCACAAACAACAAACAAATGAACATGCCCCATCCTTGCCTCTCTAATCAAAGACATCCTGAAGAAGCTAAAAGACATGTCACCAAAGATAAAATCATAAAATAAGCAAAGATCAACAAACAAGTAGGGGTTTTGCTTCAATGTAAAAAAATGATTCTCGTTACAGTTTATGTGTTTTGGTTGGATTTGTAAGATGGGTTGATATTTATGTTCTAATGTTTGCTTGATTGTCAACATTTGCATGTTTTGATTTTGTTGAAGTTCAAAGCTGTGTGGTGATCTGAAAGTGTCACTGGTTTTTGGAATTTTTGATTTTTTTTGGGATGTTTGGAATATTTGATTTTTTTGGGATTTTTGGAATATTTGATTTTTTTTTTAATTTTTCGGGACATTTTATGATTTTTTGAATTTTTCAAGACATTTTATGATTTTTTTTTTCGACATTTTATGATTTTTTGATTTTTTCAGGACATTTTATGATTTTTTTTTTTTTAGGATTTTTTCATTTTATGATTTTTTTTATGATTTTTTTTTTCAGGACATTTTATGTTTTTTTTATAATTTTTTCAGGACATTTTATGATTTTTTTTTGAATTTTTTCAGGACATTTTATGATTTTTTTGGATTTTTTGAAGTTTTAAAGATGGAGTGAAATGAAATGTGATATGACTGATTGAAGGAATAAGATGCCCCACACTAGAGGTAGTGCAACCATGGATAAATGATAGATCAAAATGAAAGATTCACTGCAAAACATGTCACATAAGCAACATATCTTTTTGTCAAAAGATGATAATGGTTCGTTGATTGGATGCCAAGAATGATCGATTCTATAAGGCATGATGATGATAAGTACTTAGGATCACTGATTCCTCTAAGTATGATAAGATTGATGATTTTTTATGATTGATTGACAAAAAAATATGAGGATTGGATAATTTTTTACACCTAGGCTCAAATATGATTCACATGATAAGATTCAAGGTTGCAAAGGGACATGATGTCCAACTTTGGAGGTAATTTAAGCATGGATAAATGATAAGGAGGTGAACTATGATGGAATGGTAACACATAAGGATATGAAAGGAAATCCAAAGCATGCATTTGTAATTTTGCCCCTAATCTCATCAAGAACAAAGGAAGGAAATGGGACATGGATTTTGATAAGCTAGGAGATATGGGATGGAAGAATGCAAAGATAAGGATAATGAATAGGATGATCAAGATCGATAAGATATGGACACAATGCCTAAGTATTTTGCTCCTATTCCTCATCAAGACCAAGGAAGGGAAGAAAGGATGTATTAAGATAGGATGGTGAAATATGGATACGGTGAAGGATATGGTACGGAAGATATGGATAAAGTGTATAGGATAAGATATACGATGTTCAAGAAGATTCTTAACCTTGTCAAGATCAAAGGTGGAAAGGTAAAGGATGAACGTAAAGAGGATAATGGATATGAATGAAAGGATGGATGAAACTTGCCCCCAAGTGTAGAGTACAAGAGGAATATGGAAGATAGGATATGAATAGGGATAAATGAAAATGGAAGGTAATATATGCATGATAGGGAGATGGAGGAAGGACTCAAGCATCAAGTTTCATGACTATATCCCTTAATGTGTGCCCTAATAAACCATGGCAATGAGGATTAGACTCATAAACGTTGGTAGATAAATGGTACGATGGAAGAAGCTAAGGACTTATGCAAAGGTTTGGATTAAAGGAGGATAATGGGGGATGGATGTTGGATAATGGATAGGAGTTTGGAAGGCTTGTTGATGGATAAATGAAAAGGATGGAAAGGATGGAAAGATCAACATCGGCACACACCTTGAAGGGTGGTGGAGTGATGGAGGAAAAATGAATTTGGAAGATGATAGGTTATTAGATGGACGATAGGAGGAAGCTTTTGGATTAGCAAATTTGGATGCCAATTTAGATTTTATTGCTTCTACGAGACTTTTAGGAATCCACATAGCTTTTGACTTTGATTTTTGATTCATGGGCCTTTGTGGCCTTTGAGATTCTTCTTTTTGCTTTATGGGCCTTTGTGGCCTTTGAATTTTTTGCTTTTGACTTGATGGGCCTTTGTGGCCTTTTGGATTTTTATTTTGACTTGGGATCAAATTTTCTTTTATTTTTGCATGGCTCTTCAAGGAGACATGTTGATCCTTTGATACATGTGGATTTTGATATGGAAGCTTTTGACATTTGGCACCCAAATTGCTTCCAAGAGCAATGGGATGGGTGGATGGAGATGAATGATATGGAGGTCTTATGGATGGGTTAATGTAGGTAGAATTTTGAGAGGGCATCAAGGATGTGTGCCTTTGATGTTCTTGATGGATAGGAGATGGAGGGATGTAGGGCCCCAATATGGATGGAAGGGTTGATGAACTAGGGTTTGGATGATAAGGACCAAGGATAGACAAAAGGTTTGATGAACTAGGATAAAGACCTATGATAGATGGAAGGTTTGATGGACTAAGATAAGTAGGTTTATTTTGATGGAATCTAAGCTTACGATGGATACCAATGTCTTGAGTGTGAGGTGTATAACCAAGGCCATGATAGTATGTGTTTTCTTGGATATAAAGGGGTTCTAGGATACCTTGTTCATGAAGGCCTAATCCTTTGCCTTTGTAGTTCATATTTTGACACATTCGTTTTCCAATGGGATATATATTGTTTATGAAACAAGATGCAAGTCCATTGTGAGGTGGTTGTGATATGGAAGGAATAACAAGATGTTCGAGTAAACCACCTTGGATAAAAGTGAGAGAACCCATTTGATAGGTAAGAGGTTCATGGATAGTTTGAATAGGGGTGATAGACTCTTGTGGAGTATTGTGGTCATGAGGGGAATTAGGATGTGTGGTAGGATCTTGACATGGGGATAAGGGGGTACCTTGATCTTGACTTGGAAAAGGATCACGAGGTGTAGGAGATGGATTAGCTTGCTCTTTATTAGGTATGGAATCATCATGAAGTGGTATGAAAGGCATATCTTGATCATGAGAAGGATGGACATCATCATGGAATGAAAGGGTATCTTTGAATGGAGGTTTATCTTGATCTTGATGAGGAAATGAATCCTGATATTTTGTGGAAAGTATATCTTGATCATTGGATATGATGGAATCATGAAATGGTATGGATTCATTAGATGAGGTGGAAGGAGGACTTGGAAGGATACTTTTCTCTTGAGATGGAAGGGAATCATCTTGAATGAAACAAAAAGAGACAAGGGGATCATTGTGAGGTTCTTGAGAGATGGGATCTTGGTCAAAGATTGGAAGGGGTTGTGGAATTTTGGTATCATTGGATGGAATGGAAAAAATACTTTGATCTTGATTTGTAGGGGAGTCTATGCTAGCATGCTTTGGACTAATAGATTGAAATGACTCATTGGATGGAGATGGTATGACGAGAGAGGATGGTTGGATGAAATCGTTAACTTGGGTGGAAGACTCATGATGTTTATTTTGAATTATGGGAGATGAAGATAGATGCATGACATGGTAGGATTGCTCAAGATTATTTGTGTTTGAGGACATAGATTTAGGTTTCTCATTTAGCCTTTGTAGAAAATCATGAATATTGAACTTGGATGATGTAGTTTTGGATGAGGATAAAGGCTTATGAGATGATTACATCATTTCATTCAAATGTTGGGATTCAAGTTGTTTTTCAAGCTCTTTCAAATGATGGTCAATATATTCAATCTTTTAGTTTCATTCATAGGTCGAGGATGAATATGGAGGATAGTGGTTAGATATATTTGGTTAATGGTTTTGCGAATGTTTTGAGGTGTTGCAAGTTACTTTGTGTGATGTTTGTTTGAGGTCGATTGTTTGTGTTCAGATTTGTGAATGTGGTGAATACTATTTGAAAATCCAAAAAACACTTGATAAACACAATATTTTGGTGTATGCAAACGCACATGAGACAAGCACAATCCTAATAGGCCAAGGGTTTGTATACTTGATATAGCCCACCGATATACCCCGGATTGGTGCTAAACACCTTTCCTTCTCGAGAGTGGATAGCTTAGAAGTTTGGTGGCATTGGCTCCCCTCCACGACTCATTAACGTCATTCGAGCACACCAACTTCGGATTCTTGGGCCATCACTTCCCAAGAACTGCTATCTCTACTCAAGGGAGTCAATAGTGAGTATCTTCGGGCATGATACTGTACCCTGCACTATACCAAGCAATAATTGAAAATGGTTGGCTTCTAAAACAATAGGTGTTTAGTTAGGGCATCCATTCGAGTGGCCACACATGGGGCGAGAGATTAATCACCAATTAGGTGGTACTCCAGCCTGAAGAGGTTACGCTCAACAGGGTTTATGGGAGTACTACTCCGTCTGTGTGACACATCTCCACTCGTGGCACTTGAACTTTCCTCAAGCACCCATTTTATATCCCGGCTGGAAGTGGCTTGGCTTTAGCCTGTTACCGGTCGAGTCGTCCCTTAAAGTGAGTGCTTTTTCCCTTAAGGCAGACTCATTTCTAGAGTTGGTAACTGTTTCTCTTACACTCAAGATCGCCCGAAAGCACGAGGGGAGAGGATACTCCGATATACCAAATCGTAAGGGTGTACAATAGATAAAATGGGTCTAGTTTTCTGATCACCGAGTTTTCACAAGGTGATAGCATAATCACCTACCATTTGTTCAAACACAATCAAACACTTGCAAACAAAATTCATTTTAGAGCACCAAAAGAAATGTTCCTAAATTAAAAAAAATGCAAACAAGTGGTTTGAGAGATAAATTTTTGACAAACGTAGCTACAAAACCACATGTTAGTAGTTTGAATAAATGTCTTTAACCCACAAAAAACTCCAATGCCACATGTTGCCAAAAAAGATTAGTACGAAAAATAAAAATAAAAAAAATAAAATTTAATGACAGCAGCAAATTAAAACATCAATAAATTGCTCAAAACTTAACAAAAATTTAAAGCGTAGATATCTATGGAAAGCTAAAAATCAAACCTTCAAAACCCAGAAAGCATTTTTCACGATTCTGCACAAAAAAAATATTAGAGACAAAAGAAAAACGCGGGTTTTAAAAGCTAAATTGAAAAAACAGTGATCACTAAAATGACCATAACTTTCTCAAATCTTAACGAAATTTAAAACCGTTTGATGTTCTAAAAAGATGAGAGTGAGATCTACAAAACCCAGAAACCGTTTTAAAATATTTTAGTCGCCCATTTTTCTGTGCTCAAATGAAGGTGACGGGATTTTGTATGACTTCTTAGCTGTAACCTGCAAAACAGTGAAAACAAACGAGAACACACAAATTTCTGTCAAAAACGTCGAGTTCACCAAATATTAGATGGGGTTATAAATCAAATAGCATAGACAAAAGTGACAGCCAACACTTCTAAGCTATTAAACCACATCCAAACAAGAGAAAACAAATAATGAAGAGAATAAAAAATACAAAACATAAAAGAAAACACTCCCCATTATGGTTGATTATTTCTCTTGCTCTCCTTCTTCTTGTTATGCAACTTTGCCCTCAGATTTGTTGGAACACTTGTGCAAAACCTGCAAATGGTAGCAAGAAAGTTGGAGAAAAATAGCTGTTAAGATCAAAAATGGAGAAGGAAGGTTGTTTTTATAGACAACCATTGGAATGGACGGTTGAGATTAATCTTCTAGAAAGATTCCAAGATCAATGGATGAGAATGCATGAGAGAGATGTTACAAAATGGATGGTTGAGATTAAGTCTCAGAAAAGATGCCAAGATCAACGATCTAGAATTGATGCACCAAGAATATGCCATGCATAGAAAAGCTATGAGGTTGACGACTATGACGCCTGACAGCTATGACAGACATGCAAGGCATGCAGGCTATGACAGAAATGAATGTTATGACAGAGGATTATGACAGAGCATCTTTGACTAGGTGGAGGTGCATAAATAATTTATTTTAAATTATTTATTCAAAATGGAGGAAAATGACAAGTGGAATGGAAAATAAATAATTTATCCAAATTATTTATTTAGAGAAAATGAAAAGAGGAGCATTTCAATTTAATTAAATAGAGAGATGGAAATTAGACATGGATAATTAATTTGAATTATTTATCCAAAGAGAGGAATGAAACACAATTAAATAATTTTGACAATTATTTAATTATAGAATAAAAGGTCAAATGTGATTATTATTATTTGACTATAGATGAAAGATAAATAATTAAATAAAAAATGATTTATTTAATTATTGAAGAAAGGGATATATTAGCGACGCAATTAAATAATTTTAATTGATCAAGATAGAATAAAGATGAGAAGGTGAATTAATTAAATAATTAAAAACTATTTAATTAATAGAGGAATGCAGTCACACCTAATTGAATAATTAAAGTTATTCAATTATTGAAGAACAATGACCAAGAAAAATGATGCTCGTGGACTTAGGACATTTTTTAGTGTCTACAATTAAATTCAAGGACCTTTGACCACTATGTACCAATTGGGACAAATATTCAATTGAAGCTTTAGCACATTAGAAGGTTGAACTTAAGATCCTACAAAGTTAACTTAGCTTGAGGCCCACAACAAAAGCAATGATTACTGGTCCAAGGATTAGAATAATCGCCAACTGTTAAAAGCGATGATCAATGCAACAAAATGATATAGACCGTGCTCAATGGATCTGAGTAGATGAAATAAATACACCCTCTAGTACAACCAATGTAATAGATATCAGTCAGAGAATAAATGAGTTGAGTGAATTGACTGTAGCCAACAACTAGTGTGATATGAAAGATGACTCGTACTCTTGCACAGTGACTTAAATGCTCGTAGATTTGATAGTGATGCCTTGACCATCAAACAACTTGATCCAATAAAAAAATGTCGATTAAAATATTTTACTAGCACTATCTAATTGCACATGTGGATGAACACAAGGCTAGTGGATCGATCGACCAATCAAATCTTCAATTAGATGTCGATTTGTAATCTTTACCACAAACCGATGAAGAGATAAACCGGCGAATGGATGCAAAAGGTCATCCAATGTAAATGAACGCTAATGAGATGATGCATTCCTCCACTAGGCCATTGTACCTATCAACAAGAGTAGATAGAGGTTGTAATTAAGAATATCTATGTAGCAGCTCATAAGCAATGGAGGGGTTACAAGGAGACGTATGACAGAAGGAAATGGTGACTTTTGAACCATTTTTTGACATGAAATGATCTGCATCAAGCACCTAAAGATATCTACAAAATATCATATCATAGGCCAACTTTATGGCAAGATAGTAGGAGTGAACAGAGACCTCTACCCTGCCACGCATGCTCTATACCATAACAAGAGAAGGTAGGATGCTTGTTTAATGAAAAAAATGATTTTTATGTATAAAATACTGTAGAATGATATCATTGAATTTCACCACCAATCCACCCTACTAAAACTAAAAATAAAGCTCAGATTGAATGTAACTTTAGTGAAAAACTTATCAATCCTCTGAACTACACACCCTCACAACAAAACACGATTAGTGAGTGTAAAGCCAGCGGATAAAGAAACTTTCAAGCCCATGCTATTAGTGAGTGTAAAGTTGGTGACCCTTCATTCACCGTGCCCTCCTAGTTTATGCCAAAATGAGAGCTTTGGAATGGGGTATGGACACCCATTGACCATAAATGATACATGCTCTCAAGGAATTCTCACTAGGGCGTGACTTGGATGAGTTGGAGTGGCTATTAGTGTTGATCACTTCCCAAGGTGCATCCAAAACTATGACTATTTAGAGATGGTAGGAGAGCACACACATTATAGTCTTGTGAGAAACTTTTAAAACCTCACAAAAATGTGGTCGCATGGAACTCAATATTTGCAGGATGTGCACAAAGAACAAATAGCTAGATTATTAAGTACAATTCAAAATCCATGCAGGAAATATGTCACTCCCTATTTATTTATTTTTTACAACATTCTAGATGGATTTAATTTGGTAGCAGACTATGACACAAAGATTCACAACAGCATAACTTACTCTTCAAATAGAAAGACATAGTGCATTTACATCTCTAATTGAGAATAAACTATCTAGCATGCAGAATATTGGAAGTGAAACATCTCTTTTCAACTCTTTTGAAGTTAGAAAGATTGATAAAACATCCGTAGTGTTGTGCAAATTGTCAAGGGCACCATAATCAATACAAAGACAATCCTATCTATTACACAAATCTTGAAGCTTATATAAACAAAAATAGAGCCTTTTACCCTCTCATCTAAATGTTTGAATCGATATTAAACCAATATGAATAGAGACTTTGCAGTCCCATCCAAAGCATGAATTGATATGAATGTCAAAAATAGAAACTTTGTATTTAGATTTATCAAATGATTCAATGAGTTTTCTACCAAAACTTTAGTTGCTATTAATGCAAAAAAGATTGTGATTAAGAGAGACTCTACAGCTGGAAGAATGAACACATGATCAAACATTTTAAATTATTTCCCTTTGCAAGGAACTTCCTTCTAGTGCCATAATGTAGATGTTAAATCTACATATGCTTTAACTATAACAAACATTACCATGGCTAGTTAAAACAGAGCAAACCAAAGAATCTCTATGAAATACTAAATCATGTTAGGTATGCAACTAAGAAAACAAGGAAACTAAATAAAACACATAATAACATGAATCAAACTTTATCTCATAGTGGATTGTTGCTTCTATGGAAAGAAGCCCTTTCCCAACCCTTGATAAGCTCCTGGATGATAAAAAGATGCAAGATGATGACCAAGTGCAAGATGAATGTGTATCAAGTTGCTTTAAAAAGATTGTGGAGGAGTAATACAATAGAGGAGGCCTCTATTTATAACCAAGAAGGATAGAAGAATTCCAAACATGGAGGATGTGGGATTAAATATACACCAATGACAAGATGCCACTTGTCAACATGTGAGAGGTTGAGGAATGAGCACATTTTGGTCAATGTGCCAAAGAGGGGGAGATTTGAAATTTGAATTTGATAAAAAGATGAGTTAAATGCTAAGTTCGATTTGTGCAAGAGATATGTAAGAGACATGTAAGAGCTTTTAATTGCTTTGTTGGATGCACATGTCAATTTGGGGGGAGATTTCAAACTTGGAGAATATTCCTTAGAGATGCCAAGTTGAAAATAAATATTTTTTTTAATAAATTATTTAAATGCATTTTCATGTGCAAGTGGCAAAATCTAGAGAATTTTGGAGGTTAGGATTAAATTAATCAAGGTTTAATTAATTTAAGATTGATGATTAGGTGATTTTGACTTTTGACTTAGATACTTGGATTTATTTAAATCAAAAGGGGGGAAATTGATGCACTATCCATTTAATTAAATACATTTGATTTAATTAAATGAAGAAACTTTAGGAGATAATTAAATAAAGTGATTTATTTAATTGAAAGATAACCTTAGGAGATCAATCAAATAAACTTGGTTTATTTAATTGATGGGAGAATATGATTTAATTAAATATGCATTATGTCAATTTCACGTGTCTACAGTAAGTAACCCTCCAACTCAACGACTTCTTACAATCATCACAAACAATTCACCACATGGAAAAGAATGTTAACCATGGAATCTTAAGATTCTATCTAAGTGGGGTGCCTTTATTTTTTGTATTGGCACTATTGAGCACATGATGATATTGAGAGGCAGGGTGAATCAGTATACAACAATTCTTTTCTTTTCAAAACTTAAACAATCACAATTAAAACCATTCAAGTAAGATCTAGCAATTAGGAACACTATGGAAACACACAATTTATGTGGAAACCCTTTCAAGAAAAAAACATGACACAATTTTTCATATATAATATAGTTTGATATTCTTCTTGTTGTAGGCTCCAACCTACTATCAAAGTTTCCAATTTCTATACAAACTAAGCTCCAAATTAGCAATAGGCTCTAACCTCTACTTGATAGGTTTCAACATATTGGAGGCTCCTACCCCCACATACAAGTTGAGCTTCAACCCAACAAGAGGCTCCAACCTATTAAATTCTTTAATTTTGATATGAGAAACTTCTTCATGCAAATCTGGTCCAAAACATAAATCCTTTCATACAAATATGATTATCATCACTATTTCTCATGAATCTGAAATTAGTATCATGTACCCTTTCTTTTCACAACTATAATCCAAATTATGCACTTATGAAAAATCCAAAAATGATGTGATGAATGTACAAAGGCCTACTCCAAAACTTTCTTTAAAATAGGCACAAGATCTACCCAAAATTCTAATCCAAAACCTACTCCAAATTTGATCCAACTTTTTCTCTAAATTAGACACAAGGTCTGCTCCAAACCATGCTTGAATGCTACTCCACATCCTGCTCCAAAATTATGACAAAGTTTGCTCCAAACTTGCCTTCAAAATAAGTCTTTAATGCTCCTCATTTTTCTACTCTAAGTCTGCTCTTAATTGGATTGATTTCTCATTGTATTTCTTGCTAATTGTTATAGCATGTTGTGTTACTACTTATTTACTTTTACCTAGTTGGGTGAAAATGCTTTAAATGAGTGTATTTATGATTTATGTATTTTGGAAATATGATGATTAAATGTTTGACTCAATAGTACATAGTAATCCATAATGGACCTGAAATAACCCATATGTACATTATTATGTATTTATGCTTTATGTATTAGGTAGCTATGTTACCATTAAATGGGGTTCGTAAAGTCCCAACCATCTTCTTTGACCTACAATTGATCTCTATCACTCATTTGAATGTTCCACAAACTTGGGCAACCCCTACAAGTGACATCCATGATTTGGGTGATTCCTACATGCCAGGTCCATGAATTCCATGTGCTACTTAGGTCCCCACGAGTATTTGGACATCACAAAGAAAAAATATAAACAATAGCTCTTAATTCATTCAAGGGGTTAGTTGTTGAGCAAATTTTATGGTGTATAAGTGCCTCGAGCTAGTTTTAGGGCTTAAAATGTTGAATGTTTGAGTTGTAAATGATGGGATACATCTTGTAAATCATAGGAAGGGTTTTTGAAGCACATTTTGTCTAATTGTATGTCTCCATGGCAGTTTGTAGTGATTCAAGGAAATATTATAAGCACAATTATTGTATTTCCTCTTGTCACATTTGCTAGCACAACTATAATGAGGGATTTTTGTTTGTGTTACAACATCTAATACATTACAATGCCCTATAATGGTCATTCCTTGATTACATATGGGTTATTTCAAGTCCATTATGGATTATTATGTACATTGCATAAAATGCAATCTCTGGTTATAGGGACTATCAATAGTCATATTCTAGAAATTTCATCTGGAAAATTATTTTCTCTAGAAAGGTGCATGATCTTAATTATTCAAACCAACATATATATAACTAGTGGTAGTCAGAATAAGGGTATAATATTCATTGTAAATGGTTTGTATCAAGGTAATTTTTTTCTTCCTATAGTGACATCTATTGGAGCACCTTAGGGAATCCCCCCTTGGTTTAGCAAAGCTAGAAGTCAAAAGAGGTTTTACTCACCTCAAAAATTGGTCCTCGATTGTCCAAATTGATTAAAGGCTTATGTTTTTCTTCTTAAGTTTGACAACCCTAGCACTTGAGAAAATATCCCTTTTTAGGGATTTGGGACCTACAACTTCTTTCACTAATAAGGTTAAAGTAATTGCCAAGTATTATGGTGTAGGTGTAGTTTTACCATTTATACACACTATTAATAGTTAGCCAAACATATTAGTCATAGTCCACTAAGTAACCCCCAACTCCCCCAACTCAATAACTTCTTACAATCAACCCAATCAATGCTACATGGAAAATAATGTCAACCATGGAATATGAAGATTCTATCCAAGTGGGGTGCCCTTTTTTCATATGGGCGTATTATTTATAGCATTACACAAAACTTAAGTAGTTAGACTAGAATTAGGACTTGGAAGGTGTACAAAAATTCAAGAGTCTCCTAATTCTAATAGAAGAAACCAAAAAATCACCATTTTGATTTCATAGAAGCAAATAGACAAAGAATCCTTCCCAAATAATCTTTTATAGGAATTAAATTATCTCTTTCAATATTATATAAGTCTTAAATAATTACACTAGGCGTAGGACTTGCAAGGTGTACACCACCAACTCATACCTTAATTTTAATAGAAGAAACCAAAAGAAATCCCTTTTGATCCATATAAGAAAATGGATAGAGAATCCTTCCCAAATAATCTTTTGTAGGCACATGAATAATTTCTTTTGTATGAATTAAATTATCTCTTTCCATGTGAATTACAAAGTGTCCAAATTAAATCTTTGAAGCTTATTAAATTAATGAGGGAAATTTCCTATTAATTTTACCTTTAAGTTAGCTAGATCCACTGAAAATGAATAATGCTTCTTTGAAGTTATCTCCAATTTTTCAAAGAGTTTCTAAAAGAGGCTTTGCAAGGAAGATCTCATAGGAATATTAATCTTGTTATGTCTTCTTTATCTCTTTTTAAATTTATCTTCTCTAAATAATTTTAAGTGTAATAGCAAGAAATAATGCACAAACAATAAATACAATCTAAGTTTTATAATCTTAACAATTCACATGTCAACACATAAAATGCAAATTAATGAGGATACTCTTTCAAAAATAATTCCTAACCTATGAACATAAAATTTAACCTAATGAGATAAAAGAACTTCCACATCTAGAGCTATTGCTACATCAAATGTAGAGAAAGACTTGTGTTGTCAGTATTGGGTCCTCAAAATCCAAGATTTAGCAATCACTTCTTCCTTAACTTATGATACTAAACCAATGATTCAAGGGAAGGTTTATAAACTAGGATAGAAATTTAAATAATAATACTAATAATGGAAAAATTCTAGTTGGTTATAAGTAAGCTCATTTTATGGATCTTTGATCATCACCAAAGTTGCATATAAGTCCATTCATTTTTAGCACTTACAATAGTTTAATTAGATGAATGTTGTTTATCTAACCCTTTAAGATTGTATATTTCCTCTATTTTAAATTTATCTTAAATTATAAATTTTTATCCTTAAAAATTAAAAAGAAAATGATAATTTTTTACTATATAACGAACTTAAAATAAAACATATACTTCAATATAAAATAATTTTACATATTCTAAAATTTTACCATCTCTTATTAACTTTTAATTATTTTCTAAAAACACATCTATTAGAACAACCCAAAATAACTATAAATGATCTTATATACACAATATATATCAAATCCAAATTATATATATGTACTTCAATTTACAAAGACAAGGTTGCATCCCTCTCAAACAAATCTGAGAGTTCATGTTTTTACAATTAACACAGCCATAATACAAACACGGGAAAAATCATCATTAAAATTTCATTGAAACTATAATTCCATGCACGTTGAAATGTAAGGTTTGGTATGCTTACTTTTAAATGTTGACCTGATGAAACCATGAAAGTCGTCTAGCTGCTACTTTCTTCCAAGGTGGGACTAATAATTTCTTATGTAGGCCCCTGCATTAAGATTCAATGAATATTGGTTTCTAATAAATATAAATATAAATATATATATATATATATATATATATATATATATATATATATATATATATATATATATATATATATATATATAAATAATACACTGTACATCAGCACATCTTCCATGTTTGATCCAAAGCAAAACAAAACTACCTTAACAAACAGTTGTATAATCCAATCTTCTATGATGTTATGCTCAATTGGCGTAAGATGTTTCTCATGGCACACTAATATTATAATAGGATTCATCTCCATTGCTCTTTAAAATCTGTTTTTCTGACTTGCACATCTGGAATGTTCCAAAAAAGGATACCAGTACTGGGTCCCATATGGAGATAAGGGATTATCATACCAGAGTTTCAGAAAGTAGGGGAGCAGTTTCAGAATATAGCTAAAAATATCCACTTGGAGATGGAAATAATAACTTAATTCCTAAGTTCCTTCAAAATAACTAAATGCTTTATCAGTAGTCTATCTTTACTGTTTGAATTTCTAAGCTTTCCTATTTATTCAAAATTTTCTAAGTTAGGATACCCATATGATTTTTTTTTCCTTTCTCTGACACGAGTTTTCCATGTGGGGTCCTGTGTTTGCAAGCTACCAAAGGAATGCTGGCACAACACATTTGGAAAGAGCTGAGCATATTCTGTTGTGTGTACAGAGTAACTATTGACATTTGGCATTTGACTGGTTGTCCAGTGGGCATTGGGAAAGATGCAATTTTTAGGGTTAAACGGCGGAATTCATGATGTGGATTGTCCATTGATTACATCGAGGAAGGGTAGAATGACTGCAAAACTGGCTGTCTGCCATTATAGTTTTGAACTTACTGACAAAAATTTAGTACGTGTTTACTTTTTAATAGATAGAAAAAATAGGGAAAAGTAGTGGATCAAGCACGTTATCAGTTGATTTGCTGCAGTTACAATGTAGTTTGTTTTTAAATAATGTCGATTCAAATTCACTGCTTCTCCCGAGACTGTCGTTGGATTCACGTTGTATGCTGTCACTTGTAATTGATAAGATTAAGAACCCACTTGGTCACGTTAAAATTCAGATATCCAATTATCAATATTTTTTTAATCTATCAAGATTAAGTCTTTCTTTATTTTATGGTAAAGGTTAAATAATCTTATATGTTTTTATTTATTATGAATAAATATTGTTTGATAAAATGTTTGATAGTATATATATGATAAAAAAAATGGGTTGAAGAAGTTACATTCTTAAGTTTACATAGGATGAAGTTCCAAGTGTCAAAATATAGAACAGCTAGACAAAGTCATTAAGTAACAAGAGTTATTATACTAGTAAAAGGGGATGAGCATCCACATCAATGAAGTCTAGATCATTGGGAGCAAACTCCTAGCTAGTGATCATTCCTTCTTCATTTTCTTCCTTAGCAAGCTAAATGTTATGAGCAAGCAAGATGACCAAAGCAAGGCAAATAAATATGCTAAAATCCAGCTAGCCAGTCATCTTTTGGTCATGTGGTTGCAAGAAGGCCAAAGATGGATGGGATGGTTAAGACCAATTGCAGACAAGCTGATCTTTGGATCTTCTGAGAGGGGGTTAGGAATCTAATGTTTGAGAATCATGACCTCCTTGAGCAAATTGATTATGTCCATATTAACCCTCACAAGTCAAAGACTGGACCCTTTAGGAGGAAAAGTTCATGATACTGTAACAACCATGATCTAAAAACACTTGGAGATGTGCCATTTCAAGTGCAACTTTATTGGCTTGCTCTTGAATTTGTATAAAAATATTAGAGCAGATCATTATAAAATGAGAAATGAATATCAATAAAACAACTAATGAAAACATAAGATTTTCTATCTTTCTAAATGTTATAAAAAGAATTTTGGAGATCAAAATATTTTTAAAATAATAAATAACATATTGGTTATTTTCTTTTAAGTTCATTTCATAAATTTTATAACGTAAAAAAGTTAGCTTGGTATTAAAAATATTTGATGATTTTTAGTGTGGATTCCAAGCATATTGTATTAAGTTGGAATCTTTTTAATATATATTTAATATAGAAAAAATAGGAATCAACTATAATATTTGAGAGTAATTTTGTTATAATAAATCAAAATGCTTATTTTTCTAATTAATAATATAAAATAATAAATACTATAAAAAAAAAAATTTAAGAAGGCTTTGATCTTAACTAGTGATTAAATGTTTTGCTTGCAGCCAATCAATTTTTTTTTTGATACATTATATTTTAATTTTCTTAAAGTTAAATGCACGATTTTTAATTTTAAAATTCCAAAAATTATTTTTCCTCAATTTTATTGGTTAAATTTTTTGAGCAATAAGGGCAGATTTTCAAGAATGCTAACCATAAAGTTTTTATGGCAATTTTTCAAGACATTTTTACACCAAAAAGTTAATCTTTTATTCCAATTGAATGAATTTATATCAATATATATATATATATATATATATATATATATATATATATATATATATATATATATATATATATATATATATATATATATATATATATATTCAATTTTTCAAAAGTTTTTCCTTCGCTCTAGATTAATTACTTTTTATTTTATCTTTCCTTTATACAAATCAAACAAAATATTGTCCATTCTAAACATTTATTTACTTGTTACACCAATATAATTAAAAAATTATTGTATAATATATGAAGAATAATATAATAAAAAATTAATATATTTCTAATATATTATATAATTAAATTATTTTTAAAATATTATTTAAATATATTAAATTATCATACAATATATTAACTTCAACACTATATTATAATATATATACTATATAATATTAACATATAACATCTAATATATAATTTAATATATTAAATTTTGAATAATTTAATATATTAATTTTTGAATAATTTAATATATTAATTTTTAAATCATTTAATATAAATCATTAGATTATTTTTAATATATACTATATTAAATTAACATATCAAAAAACAAAATTTTCTTGTTTAAATTATGATTTTGATGTGAGTACTTTCTATCTAAACTAAATTAATTTTATAATTCTATTTTTTTCATTTTTTTAAATCATGATTTTGATGTGGGTACTTTCTACCTAAACAAAATTATTTTATAGTTTTAATATAAATTTTATTTTTTAATTAAAATTTCTAATTGAACTTAGAACTATTACTATTGAGATCAATTTTGGGTTCCATTTTACCATTGAAATATTAATATTAATTTTTTAATAAATCATAAACATTTATTTAATAATTTAACAAAATATTTCAAAATGTTTATTATTTAAATTATTTTTAAAAAATATTTCAAAATGTTTATGCTTCTAGTTATTTTTTTAATAATAATACTTATTATTGTTTTTTTTTTTTTTAAATTGTTAATTTATTTGTACAACTCTTTCAAAATTTTAAATTCTTATATATTGTGCTTTGGGTACTTTCTACCTAAACTATATTTATTTTTATAATTTATTTTTTTTAATTAAAATTTCTAAGCACTTTTAGAATTGTATCAATTTTTTAATTCTCTTTTATCACTAAATATTTCTAAATATATATTTTAAACTATATACTTAAAATTAGAAAGATAATAAATTGTAAACTCTTATTTTAATTAATTTAAATTGCATTATTAGATACAAAGTTAGATTTAAAATGTTGTTTAAAAGGTTTGTGTCAAAGATGCTATTTCTTTAAGCTTGCATTTTTTGGTAATATTTTAAACACACCTAAAATGTATTGTAATGGTGAAATTTGTATATCTATGTCAATTTACATTTATTTTTGGATCCACTTTTATAATGTTTTGATGTAATTATATATTAGAAAGATGGTTTAATTTTGTGTATTGTTGGGTTCATTTTATTATTTGTCATTTATTTGTATTTATATATATTTTTATGTATTTATTTTGTTTTATCTATATTTTTATTTTTATACAATCATCATTTATTAAGTTTATCACCTTGATATTTAGAATTTCATGTCACACATCAACCTTGTAATGTTGGGAATTGATCAAAATTTCAAAAAAATCATAGTTTAAATCTTTGCTAACTCATTTGTATTATATTGATCATTGTTAACTAATCTAGTACATGTTTTTGTAATTAGTTGTTATGTGTTTGCATTTAAAGTATTTAATGTGCATTGTTTCATATTATAATGTCACTGATTATCACTTGGTCCAAAAATATTCTACCAACACTTCACTTTAGAAAAGGAACTTCATTTTGTAAAAAATCATTGAAGCACATTTGCATGATTGAAGAGTTTTATAATTTATTTCTTTTATTTATTTCCACAACCAAAAAGTAAAGCTAATTAAGTAAATTAGGAAAACTTGACACTAGTGATATAGTGATTTCACCAAAGTAATTTTAAATGCCTTCAATATTTAATAGTGAGGGAAGAGCAAAGAAATAAGTCATCTCTCTACTACTAAGTTAGTTTATACAAGTTATATATTACTTATGCATGTCAAAACATTCTCACAAGAGACAAAATTGATTCTAGAGAGCACCAATTCAATCCACAAAGACTACACTAATCTAAGAAATTTTGTGAATAATAAATATCTATTTTTATTATCAAGATAATTAATAAATCAAACTTCTTCTTTCCCCTTATTTTATAAATTAAATATTTTAATCTCTTATATTTAATTCTACTATTATCATTTTTATTAAATTCGAATAACCATCATAATCTGACATTGATTTAATTTAAATTAATCTATACACACTTGCCTCCATAAGAAACAAATAAAATTAGCATTAGGAAAAAGGTTATTTTATCTTGAATTAAATGATTTAATCAAACATGTTGAAAATAAAAGTAAACATGATTTTTTTGGTGTGATTTTTAAAATAGAGATACAATTAACTTTAAATGATTGCAAACAATTAACTAAATGTCAAAAATAAAGTTAATATTTACCATCTACTTTATGTCATTTTTTTTCCCAAGAAATCACTTTCAAAAAGAGTTTTTTTTCAAAATGATAATATTTAAACAAAGAGCAATATAGAACAATCTTTTCTTTACTCAAACAATAAGGAACAATCTTTGAAATAAATTAGCATAGAGAGATCTTTTTTCAGCCAGCACAATTAATTATTTTCTATGGTAAATTTCTTAGTAAGTTGGTATTTTTGTTTGAATTTTTTTGTTTAAAAATCTATTATCAATTGAGAGATTGTTCAATTTCATCTTTGGAATTTATTTCTAAAGATCCTCAAAGGGATCCAAAAAGATTCTATGATAAAATCTTTTTAACATTGATAAATTTATGTTCAACCTAATTAATTGTATTGTTGTAAATTTTAATTTTCCCTTTTGTAAGAAAATGGCATAATTTGTTTGAAAGGAATATCATTTCCATACGCCTCCTTCATAATCAAATAGAATGCAAAATATTTTTACATCCATTTCAATCCAACACTAAATATTGCTTCATTCATGTTCTTTTTATTATTTTAGCTTGCCTAAGAGCACACCCACTAGTCGTGGGTCTATCAATGACATTAGTTGATTAAATTTGTTTGTAGAGGAATATGTCTCTAAGTGTTTAATTTTTTTTCCCTCTTTTTCTATTTTTTTTACAAATACAATTGAAATATTTTACTTTCAAATATATACCTCCTAGTTCTATGTTTATTTTTGAATCCTTTGTGCTTCCACAAAGGTCTTGAAGATAATTTATATAATGGGTAATATCCCTCTGCATATTACACATTGTAAATTTCTTAAAGGTTAATAAAAACAACATTACGATTCTGTCAGTAAACACAAGTATATGAGAGTATTAAAGATAGGTCTACCATATGTACATGGTAGCAACCTAAAATTAGGACAACACTGTGTACATATAGTTTATGTTCATTTATAAACACATTTGTATTATCATGTAATTAGATATGCTAGTCAAACCTTATTACCAAGGTAAAAGAGAAACCACACACTCAAATACAATTAAATACAATTAGTTCAAGGGAATAAATTTTATTGGAACTTCCATAACAAGAGTAGAGTATTTGTTACTATGTTTATACAACTCAACCTTTTTGAATAGATCACTAATTTTTCCAAGAGATTGATTGTACAAACAATAGAACATGAATAAACACTTACATTTATAATAAAATTTTATTATAATAATTTATCTTAATGTTACTCAAATTATTAGGAATAGAATAATAAGCTTATCTTAATTATTAACTTATTTATAACTAGAATATAGATATTAAATTAATTTAATATATATAAAATATGCCAAGAGATATCCTTCTTGAGGCGCCTATTTTTAAATCAATTTCTCATATAAAGGATATCTCTCGGCATATTTTTTATATATTAAATTAATTCAATATCTATATGCTAGTAGCATTCGTGGCACAACATGGAAAACTTTAAATTATTTAGGATGAGGGTTAAGGTTAGGGTTAGGGTTAGGGTTAGGGTTAGGGTTAGGGTTAGGGTTGGGGTCAAACTTAGGGTTATGTTTAGGGTTAGATTTAGGGTTATGGTTGGGGTTAGTGTTAGGATTATGATTAGGGTTAGGGTTAGGGTTAGAGATAAAATTAGGATTACGGCTCAAGTTAGCATTACGATTAGGGTTAGGGTTAGGGTTGGAGTTAGAATCATGGTTAGGGTTATGGCTAAGGTTAGACATAAAAGTAGAATTAGGGTTATTTAATTTTAGGATTAGGGTTAAGGTTATCGTTAGGATTTCAGATAGAATTAGAATCAGGGTTGGGAATAGTGTTAGGGTTAGGGTTAGGCTAGAGCTAGGGTTGGGTTTAGCATCAAAATTAGAGTTAGGGTTAAAGATAAAATTAGGATTAGGGTTGGGGTTAGTGTTAGGGTTAAGGTTAGGTTAGAGCTAGAGTTGGGTTTAGCATCAATATTAGGGTTAGGGTTATGATTAGAGATAAAATTAGGATTAGGGATAGAGTTGGGGTTAGTTTTAGGATTAGGGTTACACTTAGGGTTAGCGTTAGGGTTAGGGTTATTATTAGGCTTAGGATTAGGATGAGGATTAGTGTTAGTGTTAGGGTTAGGGTTAGGGTTAGGTTAGGGCTAGGGTTGTCATTAGCACCAAGATTAGGGTTCAAGTTACGATTAGAGATATATGTCTAGGATTAAGGGTAGGGTTAGGGTTAGATGAAGGGTTGTGGTTAGAATTAGGATGAGGTTTAGGGTTATGATTAAGGTTATGATTAGGGTTACGATTATGGTTAGTATTAGGATTAGGATGATGATAAGGGTTACGATTGCAGTTAGTATTAGGATTAGTGTTAGGATTAGGTTTAGGTTAGCACTAGGGTTGGGGCTAGCAGCAATATTAGGGTTAGGGTTAGGGTTATGGCTAGGGTTAGAAATAAAATTAGAACTAGGGTTAGATTTAATGTTAGTATATGGAATAGGGTTAGGGTTAGGATTAGAGATAGAATTAAGATTAGGGTTGGGAATAGTGTTAGAGTTAGGGTTAGGTTAGAGCTAGGTTTGAGTTTTGCATCAAGATTAGGGTTAGGGTTAAAGATAGAATTAGGATTAGGGTTGGGGTTAGTGTTAGGGTTAAGGTTAGGTTAGAGTGAGGGTTGGGTTTAGCATCAATATTAGGGTTAAGGTTAGGAATAGAGATAAAATTAGAATTAGGGGTAGGGTTAGGGTTAATATTAGGATTAGGATGAGGATTAGGGTTAGGGTTAGTATTATGATTAGGATTAGGATGAGGATTAGTGTTAGGGGTAGGGTTAGGTTAGGGATAGGATTTTTTGTTAGTATGAAGATTAGGGCTAGGGTTACAATTCGAGATGGAAGTAGGATTAAGGGTAGGGTTAGGGTTAGATGAAGAGTTGCGATTAAAATTAGGATGAGGATTAGGGTTACAGTTAAGGTTATGATTAGGGTTATGATTATGGTTAGTATTAGGATTAGGATGAGGATAAGGGTTACAAATATGGTTAGTATTAAGGATTAAGGGTAGGGTTAGGGTTAGATGAGAGTTGTGGTTAGACTTAGGATGAGGATTAGGGTTACGATTAAGGTTATTATTAGGGTTACAATTATGGTTAGTATTAGGATTAGGATGAGGATAAGGGTTACAATTATGGTTAGTATTAGGATTAGGATTAGGATGAGGATTAACGTCAGGGTTAGGGTTAGGGTTAGGCTAGAGCTAGGGTTGGAGTTATCATCAAGATTTGGGTTAGGGTTATGTTAGATCTAGGGTTCATTTAGGGTTAGGATTTAATCATGGTTAAAGATATGATTTATTTAGGGTTGGAGATTGAATTAGGGTTAGGGTTTGGTTTAGAAATTAAATTAGGGTAAGGGTTATGATTTGAGTAAGGATTAGGATTAAGCTTAGGGTAAGAATTAGGGTTAGGGTTAGGGTTAGGGTTAGGGTTAGGATTATGGTTATGGGTGGGGTTAGGGTTAGAGTTAGAATTAGTTTTAGTTTTAGAATTAGGGTTAGGGTCAAGGTTAAAGCTACAATTAATTTTACAATTAGGTTTAGGTTTAGGTTTAAGGTTAGAAATAGGGTTTATGATTAGGGTTATAGTTAGAATTAGTGTTTGTTTTAAAATTTAATCGTAGCCCTAATCATAACCCTAAATAGACATTAACCCTAATTCAATGCTAGCCCTAACCTTAATATAACCTTAATGTTAACCTTATTAATCCTGAACCCTAACCCTAATTATATTTGAACTATAATTATAATTTAATTGTAACCTTAAATTGAATATTTATCCTATAACCCTAACTCTAATTTAAAATTAGCTCTTACCCTAACCATAACTAAACCTTGATCCTAATTAAAGCCTAAACTTGATATAATTGAAGCCCAATTTAACCCTAAATCTAACCTTAAATGAACACTAGTTGTAACCCTAACCCTAATTGAGCCCTAATCCTAATTAAATTATCACCCTAACCTAATTAAATGTTGATTATAACCCTAATTTTGATAGTAATTGAACTCTAATCCTCTCTAAACCTAGTTAAACCCTAAACCTAATTAAACAATAGCCCTTATTAAACCTAAATGCATTGGGGGATTAAAAAGTGAATTAAAAATTCACATGGGGAAGAGAGATGCCTTGTCAAAAAAGAAAAGCATTCAATAGGGTTGATTCAATTAAGTGATTAGGATTGTGCAAGTACTTGATTAGATTGATTAATGAAGATTAGAAGAGAGTTAGATTTCACATGTGACTTGATGTGACAAGTCAAAGATCACATGGGGAAGAGAAAAAGGAATTTAATATTCCTTGGAAGGATAAAAGGAATTAAAAATTCCTTGAGAGGTTGATTAGGCTAGTAGTGAAGGATTAGAGGATGGTTAGGTGGCTAAGAGAGATTAGAGGCCAACTTGCAAAAGTTGAGGATGTGACACCTCCTAATCAAGGATTAGGCATGTGCACATCCTAATGATGAGATTAGAAGAAGGATTAAGATTAGATAAAAAATGATGGAGGATGTGACATGAAGGGAATTAAATAAATGGGTAAGTGCACCAAGATGGTCGCACTTTTGTGGCCACAAAAGTGAAAAATGAGCCAAAACGAGTTCGCGTTATAACTCGAATGTGTTTTGGCTTTTTAAAAGCAAAAAAAAAAGTGAACATTCTTCATTTTTTTTACTGGTTTTTCATTTCTTCCCCGGCCAAAAACCCTGCACTACGCGCTCGCTGTTGAGGAGGTGACTTCTTCACATTTGATCAACTTGAGTTCAATTTTTCTTCACAAATATGGCACCCTGACGAGGAAGAGATGCAAGAGGTAAGTTTTGTTTGGTATTTGTAATGAATTTTTTTGTTTTAAATTGATTTTGTTTGTTTTAGTTTAGAAATGAATGATTTTTTTTTAATTTGTAGTAAATCCTCAACCAAATCAACCTCAACAAAATCAACCTCAACAACAAAATCAACCTGCCCCACCATTCTCTCAATACCCTCTTGGCACTCAAGAAAATTTGAGGAGTGAAATTGAAAACAATAAAAAAGAAGTTGAGGATCTTATTAGTAGGTTGAGTGATCAAAATTCTTCAACCACAGAAAGGATACATCTAGCAGATTCATTGAAGGATTTGTTAAAAATGTGGATGCAATTGTAGACATGCAAAATTCACATTATGCATTCGATCAGATTCGGTCAAATTAGCTCTTACATTAGGCAAATTCATCACTTTCATCCATTCATTAAATAAGTTCATTTATCAAATAAATCCTTATCATTCAACCTTCATCCTGCATTATCCATTTAATTAAATAAATCAAAAAGCCATTTAAATCAAATCTTAAATCATATTCATTTTCCAAAGTCCAAAAAAAGTCAAATCATCTAATCAGCATTAAATCAGCATAATCATCATCTAATCCTAATCTAATACTAATCACATCCCACTTGCATTATCTAGACCTAGCCACTTGCACAATAAATCAATTTTATTGATTTATTAAAATCTCATTTTCTCTCAACATGACAAGTCAAACAGGGCATTTATTGCTCTTCTTTCTTGTCCCCCTCTCAAAATTTATTGCAAATTTGAATTCAAAATTTCCCCCTCTTGGGCACTCTTCCCAAATCTTGCACACACATTAACTAATCACATGATGACAAGTGTCCTCAACTCATTGGCTTGTTTTTTATCCCACATTGGTCCCTCTTCAACATTTGGCATTTTGAAAATCTTTAAATAGGTGCATCATCCTCAAGCAAATCCTTCACAATCTTCACAATTTCATGCAAGGTTACTCTCTTCACTTGAGATTTAATCTTGTTCATCATCACTCCACCATCTTCATAGCATTTTCAATTTGAGCTTTTATCAAGGATTGGGAAAGGGTCACTAGCACAAGTGACACCAATCCAACTATGGAATAGGTACAAAGGTACAAAAGCAAACGAAGGCGAAAAGCTGCAAAGCAAAAGAGGAGGAGGATTTTTTGAAAACACAATGTGTTTTTTAACACTTTGATCAAAACTACTTCACAAAACGAAAACGAAAGGAGGGAAAGATTTTTTCTTTTCTTTGAAAACACAATGTGTTTTTTAACACTTTAAGTGTTTGATCAACACTTCACGAAATTGTTTTCCTTTTCGTTTTAGAACATTAGTTTTCAATTGGGGCTAAAACGAACAAATTGCTTTTCATTGCAAAGGACTTAAAACGAACCTTAGGACAAACTTACTAGATTTCGTTTTGGGTTAAAAATTGAACAAGCAATCCTCACACTTCATTTTGGTGCTTAAAACGAATTCACATTTGCTTTGAAGGGTATAAAACGAACAAGTGTTTGATTTGAGTGATTGTCTTTTGAGTGCGTATCCTCTCCCCTTGCGCTTCGTGCGATCTAGGGTGCAAGAGAAACACTCAAAAATACATTTTATTGCTTTGAAACACTTCCATTTTGGCTTAAAAATTGAACATCTTGTGCGAGTGTGAGTAGGGGCATTTTCGCGTACATTCTCTTTCTTTGTGCCATCAAAGATCGATCGAGTTACGGATTGTGTCTTTGCTCGCTTTTGTTTATCTTAGAGGGCCTGCCTTGGGGAAAAGTACTCACCCAAGCGACGACTCAACCGGTAACACTCTAAAGCCAAGAGTATTTCCAGCCGGGATATAAATGAGGATTTTGGTTAAACGCCATAATCACGCGGTTGGCTCCGACAAGATGGATCCGAAAGGGGACTCTTGCCACGTTGGGTCAACTCCTACGAACGGAAAGTCCTTACTAGAACCTATGTGTTAGAATTTTACAAAATCCTTAATCTGTTTGTTGGTGCAAGAACGGTCGTTCTGAAGCCGCCCCACAATTTTACGGCTTTTAGTAGAGATGGAAAGCATGCCATGGGAGTTTCATGGGTGTTGATGCTTGGCCCTGATAAGTGAGTGCCGGAGGGCCAGCTGGGGTCAAGCATCTAACCATCCGCTAAAAGTAGTGTAGCGGACTTGTCCAAGTGGGGACTCAACAAACATTGTCTATCACATCCATAGGGCTTGTAATTATTTTTTGTTTGAAAACACAGTGGGTATTCGAAAACATTTTGCAAACAAACACTTAAACATGATCATGCAAATTTCAAACCCCTTTTGATAGAGCAAATACCTTTTGACAAATTTAAGTGTTGTTGCCTTCCCTTGGGATTATGTCCTTAGAGGTTTCTCATCACTTGAATTTATATCGTCATTTGCTCTAACTAGGGTTAACCTAGGAAATCCCTTTGCCTCAATTTCTTGGAACTCCCACACAACACTTTGTGAGAAGAAAAGGAATTTTGACATAGGACATCTTTAGTTTGAAACATAATCAAGAAAGTGTATTTGGTAAAAAGAAGTCATTAAAAGCAAAGATAAGCAATTGAGCCCCACACATGTCTTTTCAATGATTTCTCACAAGATCAAGATACAAAAACCCAAGAAAAGGAAACTTAGCCCAAAACAACACCAACAAAGACTCAAAAGGTTATATGATTTTAGAGAAAAGTTGTTGGCTAATTTCTATAGACATGCTTCAAGAGACAACCCCACTTTATATTCATTTTACTACACACAAAATCCAAGATTGTTTCAAGGGATTGGATACCTTGCTTAGGGCATAACACGTTCTTCAATACCTTGGTCTTGTTAAGCAAAAGTCTAAACTAGGGTCATTCTAAGATCAAAACAAACATTCATCCATCAAAAACATCATCAACCATAAACATCTCACCAACATTTTGAGAAAATCTTGACACAACTATGCTAGGCTCCTTTGGTAGACATCAAAACTTTTCAAACATGAGACTTTGAATTGTTCAAACATCAAACTTGTTCAACTCAAGTGTGTGAATGAATCCCTTTGCACATGCTTAGTTGAATTATCACTTTGTTCAAATTAATGGTGGATAGATGCATCCTTCTCCCATCACTAATTTGGATTATCTTTTGGTTAGCTTGTGAGTAGACGCATCCTATTCTCACTCCTAAATCAAACTATCATTTACGAGCATTAGTTATCTTTTTTAGATCATCATCCAAACATCTTGGGGATATCTCTTGCTCAAACATCAACATTCAAAAGACAGAATTCAAAGTCTAAACATCAATCAAAGCAAACCCAAAGTACCTAGCATCACATCAAGATTTTCAATACAAATTCAAAACTTCCATTCTCACCCATATATCATACACCTTTCATCTTCACATCTTTGATCTTTTACACATCCTAGTTTGCTCTTTTATGGTTCAAACAAGATCACAACACAAGAGGAACATGGAGTTAAATCAAGAAACATCAACCACAAGTGATCTAAGCCAAAACATTCCAGAAATCCAAAACACACCACTTCCAGACCTCACTATCACTACACACGATCCACAAAAAGAGGTCTTGGTGGAAGACATCACACCAACAGAATTAAGTGAGGAAGAAGTTCTTGAGATGCTCAAACAACCAAAACTACAAAAGTTTCTTCGCGCAATGGCTAAAATAAATCCATCAATTCTCAACACTATTGAGGATGAGCTTCTTGTACCAAATGACCAAAACACCCTTCCACAATCAACCACTTCCATTACCACCATAGAACCTACTATCAATGAGGATGATACCCTCTTCAACACGCATCAAAATCCACTTTACAACCCACTTGGATTTATCGATACATCTGAGGTTCCTTACCATACCACCTCATCATTTTCCCTTGACACGCAAGTGTCTAGACCTTTGGTACAAGCAAGCTCATCCGAAATAGAGAGACCCTACGGATTTGTCTCTTCATTTGCACAAGAAAATTTTCCACCATTCAAATCATTCACACCTCCCACCACGCCAACACCATATTTTGGTTTAGGGATCCCCCCTTTACCTAAATTTCCACCTTTCCCTAACATAAATCGCCCCATCCAAATCAATTCATCCAACCAAGGGGGTACATCACATCTTTCAAACACACCATCCACATCAAACCAACACATGATAGCTAATCAAAATATGGTCTCTCAAAGACCCACTATTTCGCTCATCTCTACCATTCCTACCACTTCACCTAGTCCCACCATTCCTATCACTTCACCCATCCCAAATGCACCTATCACCACATTCACTCCAACCACTACATCCACTATACCTCAAACTTCCACTACCCCCATGACACCCCTTACATCACAACCTCCCACCACCACCATCGCTCTAAGCGCATCTCAAACTCCCACCACTCCATCCAACACAATTCCGATCCCACCACCACCACCATTGCGACCAAGCCAAGTAAGCCATTACAATGCTGCATTCAAAGCATACCAACAATTGCTCCAACAATATCAAACAATTCAGCAAGCACCTATAGCCACACACGCTTCTCAAGCTTCACGGCAAAATCAAGCTCAAACATCTCTGCAACAACAACAAGCACAACAAGCAGCACAAGCCCAAGCTTTGTTGCAACAACAACAACGAGCTACACAAGCTGCACAAGCCGCACAAGCCGCACAAGCTGCTCAAGCTACTTAAGCTGCACAAGCTGCACAAGCCACACAAGCTGCTCAAGCTGCACAAGCTGCAAAAGATGCCCAAGATGCCCAAGCACGAGTACAAGCACAAGCGCAGTACTTTGCACAACAACAAGCAGCCCAACAACTCGCATATCAGAAAGCGTTAGAGCAATACCAAGAGCAACAAGAAGCAGCCCAACAAGCCCTAGCTGACCAACAACAAGCATTGTTGGACCAACAACATCAAGCACAACAACAAGCTCTATTAGCGCAACAACAACAAGATCAACAACAAGCGTTGTTGAAAGCATACATGGCACAACAAGCAAACATTCCACCCATTCAAACACCCACTCCACCCCCCCAGAACACCTTCATTCCACCTCCTGATCCACAATTGGATGTCACCGCACAAATAAAATTTCTGTCACAACAAGTGCTTGACCTTCAATCAGGAAAGACACCAAAACCACAAAAAAACCTATGCCCTTATCCATTTGATAGGAGCGTAGAAATGAAACCATTCCCAAAAGGGTTTGAGATCCCTAAATTTGACAAATATCGCGGAACGGGTAACCCTGAAGATCACATCAGGGAATTTCAAGTACATTGCATGGAGGTGGCTCACGACGAAACGTACTTGATGAGATTATTCCCAAGAAGCTTGGCTGGAAACGCTATTGATTGGTTTTCTCGACTTTCTGGAATCAAAAAATTCCAGGAAATCGTGGATGCCTTCATACATAATTATTCCTTCAACACTCCCATGGAGGTTAGCTTACAGGAATTATCATCTCTCAAACAAGGGAAAAATGAATCATTCGGTGCTTTCTTACAACGATGGCGATCCAAAGCTAATCAAAGCAAGTGGTCCATGCCTGAAGAACAACAAGTGGGAACTATCATTGCGAATCTTGATGGGCCCTTGGCCTTCCACCTCAAAATGCAAAACATCACCACTTACGACCAATTGATACCTAGGGCGCTCAATATCGAACAAGCCCTTGCCACGCAGGGAGAAACTTCATCATATCAAGAAGGCCGCTCATCATCCAATTATCATGACAAACCACGAACATGGGCAAAGAATCGTAATGTAACCAATGATGGTGTTGTTGACGCCAAAGTTGTCATTAGTGCCCCACGGAAGAACAATCCACCATCCCAACAACAACAACACCAAAATACCAATCAAAGCAATCGACAAGTCAATACTGTGGTCCAACCATCCCATAACCAAAACACAAACAACATTGATAATCAGGGAAGACCACAGCGAAACAAGTTCTTCCCCAAACGAAAATACACACTCCTTGGGGAACCTGCTGAAGCAATCATGAAAAGATTGGTAGATGAAAAATTGATAACGGTCCCTACACATAATAATTATCAAGAACCATCGGTCAAGCCACCATGGTATAATGAAAATTATCTTTGCGACTTCCACAAACTCAAGGGACACACGACAAACAACTGCATGAGGCTCAAAAATCTAATTCAAGACCTCATAGATGACAAAATCATAGATGTGGAAGCACCATCAGGAAACAAAGATCTCAAGATTTACACGAATCCGATGCCGAATCATGGCAACAAAGGAAACAAAGATCAAGACAAAGGAAAAGGGGCTTATAAAAATGTCAACCACACATACGAGGGTGTTGTTGCTTGTTTAGACGAGTTTTGTGGAGTCATCACCATCAAAGGGGCCCAAGCCGATTGTGGAGTCACCACAAGAGGTGGAAAGGTTACCATTGCAGCACCATCCCAACCAAGCAGAAATTCCACATCCAACCCAAGGTCTAACCCTAGTGGCTATAATGTCTTGGATCAATTGAAAAGAACCCCTGCACATATCTCCATCATGGAGTTACTCAAAATCTCATCTGCACACAAAAAGATTCTAGAAGAAGCTTTGGCGTCATCTACTGTCCCCGCAGATCTAGATGCAGAACAATTCCAAGCTATGGTCGCAAATATCACCACACCTAACATTCTTACATTTTCTGAACAAGACTTCCCCACACAACCATCTCACAACCGTGCACTTCATCTGGAGGTGTACGTAAATAAAAAGAAAGTCAAGAGAGTCTTGGTGGATGGAGGTGCAGGCTTAAATATTTGCTCCTTAAAGCTTCTAAAGAATTTGAACATTTCAGAGGATTCAATTGACAAAGGAAAAGGCATCACAATAAGAGCATACGATGACCAGGAAAGGGTATCCCAAGGCACCATTCAGCTTCCTGTCCAGGTTGGACCCGCCATCATGCAAACCAACTGTCAGGTCTTGGACCTCGATTTACCATACAACATTCTCCTAGGGCGACCATGGATACATGCAATGCAAGCTGTAGCTTCAACCTTTCATCAATGTGTGAAATTCACACATGAAGGTCAAGAGGTTACTATCCATGGAGATCCTGAGCCATTTGCCTACTGCAAAAATCTAGAGGCAAAATACTACAAGATCCCGCAAGTACCCAAGAACGATGAAGGCCCATCAACACCTTACGTGGATCCCGCCACTCTCACTTCTGTGACAGAGACACCCTCCACCCCCGCCATCCCCGCCTTTTCTGATATCAAAGTCATAATACAAGATGATGGTTGTGGAAACTATTCAATGCCTAAGAATGCTTTTGTAGTAGGAGAGCTACCACAATCTCCTAGATCAAGAGGACGACCACAATCACAAGAAGCTTCAACATCTCAAGGATCCTATGAACGAAACCCTACCTTCACAAGTGCAGGAGATCTTGGTCAGGAAACATTAGAGGGGGACCTATCTCATCTCCTTTATCGAGATGATATACCGGCAGTTGAATTGCCTATGGATGAACGAAACAAAGGTATGAAGATGATGCTCTTGATGGGCTATAACCGGAACCAAGGGTTAGGCCAAGATAATAACGGGCGTGTAATACCCATTATACCTGAGAAGCAAATAAAAAATCTTGGCATTGGTCATCCTACTCCTAAGGTAACTGTACTTGGTCGAGGTGCCCAGGATAGACGGAACCGAACGCCTCCTCAGGAATCTGTAGCTACTCCAAAATCCTCCATGACTTTAGGAATGCCCACTGATTTAACTGAGTCACCAGAAATAGGATTACCTTTGTTGTTTGAGGATACTAATGTCCTTATGATTAGCACCTTGTCTTATGAGTCTGAAAACCAAAGCAATGAAATCCGATTAGTCTATCCCCAACTGATTGATTACGACCAACGAGGACCACCAATTCTTGACATGTTTGAAAACGATGAGGCGCTCTCAGAATTCATGGGACTTAGGGATGACATTCCATGTGGGGATCATAAGGCAGGTTTTATCATAGAGCTGGATACACATGCATACTATGGAGAAACGATTGAATCCCTCAGTCGCAAAAATAAAAAATTGAGAATAATCTCCAAGTCCTTGAGTGAAAACCACCTTGTGGCACTCTCCGACTCTAAAAAAGTAAAAAGAAAGGACGCATCCAATGGTGAAAACCTCTCTGAGGCGCCTGAGGATGGGGGATTCAATCTTCCTCTTACAGCTATACACCAAGAAAAGTCAGCTATGCTAGCAGAAAAGTGCAACCCCATCAATCTGGGAACACAAGAAACTCCTCATATTACATTCTACGCTGAGTCATTATTATGCAAAGAACAAGAGGAGTTGGCTACCTTCTTAAAGGAAAGGAAGATAAATTTTGCGTGGACCTATGCTGATATGCCAGGATTGGATCCAGAGGTAGTGGTTCATCACTTGGCAGTCTATCCTAAAGCTAAACCTGTGAGACAGAAGCTTCGCAAAATGCATCCTCAAATTGCTTTGTTAGTCAAAATGGAGCTCAAAAAGCTATTAGATGTGGGATTCATTCGACCAATTGATTATCCAGAATGGGTATCGAACTTGGTACCCGTATCAAAGCCTGACGGAGCCATAAGAATCTGTACGGACTTTAGGGACTTGAACAAGGCTTGCCCAAAAGGATGATTTTCCGTTGCCTAACATTGATATGATTGTAGACATGACCGCGGGGCATGAGATGCTTTCCTTGATGGATGGATTTTCAGGCTATAATCAGATAAGAATTGCAGAGGAAGACCAGCATAAAACATCTTTCACTTGTCCTTGGGGCACATACTGTTGGAACGTAATGCCATTCGGCTTAAAGAACGCCGGGGCCACATACCAAAGGGCCATGACACTAATATTCCATGACATGATCCACAAAACAGTTGAGGACTATGTTGATGACATCCTGGGAAAATCCAAAAAGAGGGAGGATCATATATGGTCTTGAGTGCTATCTTTGACAGACTAGAAGAATACAAGGTTCGTTTGAATCCCAAGAAGTGTGTCTTTGGCGTACAATCAGGAAAGTTGTTGGGTTACATAGTGTCAATGAGAGGCATTGAGATTGATCCGGCAAAGGTGAAAGCAATACTTGAAATGGAAGCTCCTAGGACATTGAAACAACTGAGAGGTCTCCAAGGCAGGCTTCAGTCAATTCGCAGGTTCATAGCACAATTAGCAGACAAACAAATCCCTTACTCTCACCTACTCCACAAGGGGGTAACGTACAAATGGGATGACAAATGTGAACAAGCCTTCAACAAAATCAAGGAATATCTGTTAACACCTCCAGTACTAAGGCCTCCAATTCAGAACAAACCATTGATCCTTTATATCTCAGCAACTGCAGCAGCCCTTGGTGCTCTCCTAGCACAACATGATGAAAATGGAATAGAAAGAGCCATATACTACATCAGCCGTACAATGGTGGGCCATGAGTTAAACTATACATTCATTGAAAAAGCTTGCCTAGCAGTGGTGTTTGCATCCCAAAAATTCAGACACTACATGTTGGCACACAAGATCAAACTCATAGCTAAAATTGATCCCTTAAAGTATCTTCTTTCAAAGGCAATGCTTACGGGAAGAATGGCTAAGTGGGTAATGATATTATCAGAATATGACATTGAGTATGTGGAGCGCAAGGCAATCAAGGGACAGGTCATTGCAGACCAACTGGCAGATGCACCTATCTATGCGGAGAACCCACTTGTTTCAGAATTTCCAGATGAATCCATTTTCAACATTGACATAGCTACTCATTGGAAACTATACTTTGATGGCTCCTACACACAACATGGGTCAGGAGCTGGTATCTTCTTCATCACTCCACAAGGGGATTGTATACCAAGATCATACAAACTAGCATTCCCTTGTACCAACAACATTGCAGAATACGAGGCTTTAACTATAGGTCTCAGGATAGCAGTACAGTGGAACATTATGGCATTGAAGGTATATGGAGATTCACAGCTTATCATAAATCAAGTGAACAATGAGTACCAAACAAAGGATGATAAGCTAACTCCATACAAAAGGCTGGTGGAAAATCTCAAGGAATATTTTGTTGACATCACATTTGAGCAAGTACCAAGAACCAACAACAGAGCAGCAGACGCAATGGCAACTATTGGATCACTCTTAGAGATCCCTCAAAATGTTCCGAAATACGACTTCTTGGTAGAGCAGCTTCTCGTACCAGCATTCAAGGTACCAGAGTCAGAATTTGTGGGTGAAATCGTTGGTCCAAATGATCAGTGGTACCAAGACATTTACACATACCTTAGGATAGGTATCATTCCCGCCGATTTGCGTTCAAGCCTTAGACGAACCTTTATCAAGAAAGCATCTCGTTTTGTCATTTTAGGAGAAACCCTTTATCGTAGAAGCATAGAAGGAACCTTACTAAGATGTCTTAACCCTGAGGAGGCTTCGGCTGCCCTAACTGAGGTGCACAACGGCATCTGTGGTTCTCATTCGAGTGGCATGACCCTGTCTAAGAAATTGTTGAGGAGTGGGTATTACTGGCCTACCATGGACAGAGAGGCACATGAATACGTCAAGAAGTGTCTACAGTGTCAGCAACACGGGGACCTCATCCATGCTCCAGCTCAAGAGCTTCATCCAATCATCACACCATGGCCCTTTTCACAGTGGGGACTCGATCTCATTGGGAAAATCACACCCACCTCATCCAACGGCCACAAATTCATTATAATCGCAACTGAGTACTTCACCAAGTGGGTTGAAGCCATACCTATGACCTACATAAGAAAGAGATCTCAAAGTTCATCCCTAACTATCTCATATGCCGCTATGGTGTTCCACGTGCCATTATCTCATAATGGGACACCATTCAAAAAATTAGAAGTCCGCGGACCTATGTGATAATTCAAAATCCAACATCGCTTCCACCCCATACTATCCCCAAGGCAATGGCCAAGGTGGTTACAAATAAACCATCCTCAAAATCCTTAAGAAAAATGTACCAATGACGCAGCCGGATCGCATTTGTACCATCCGCCTCTTTGGCTTACCTAACCAAAGATCCAAGACACCCACTGTGCTACTACACCATTTTCCTTGGTCTACTTGGATCGTAGGGCCATCTTGCCCATTGAGATCGAGCTACCATCCCTCAGAGTATCATTGCAAAACCTCATCACGGACGAGGAGTATCGAGTTTCAAGACTAAACGAGCTGGAACTATTGGATGAGCGATGTCTGGATGCTTTAAACCATCTTCAAGTGTATCAGAATAGACTGAAAAGGAGCTACAACAAGAAAATCAGAAGCAGAACTTTCCAAGTTGGAGAATTAGTCTTAAAAGAAAATCAGAAGAATGTCCCAAATCCCAGCAGCAAAGGAAAGTTCGAACCCAATTGGTTAGGGCCTTTCATTGTCATAGCAAGCTACAAATCAGGGGCGTATCAGTTATCAACACCCGAAGGGGAACCCCTACAGGAGCCAATGAATAGCTCCCATCTCAAAAGGTTTTATGCCTAAATCTTTCAAGGTATAGAACCAAAAATCCAAAAAATTAGAAAAGTCCTCGAAAAAATGGTTACCCCTCGGGCGAAAAACCTCGGGCAAATAGGCGCCGCCTTGGTAACAACAAAAAAAAATAAAAAAATAGAAAAATCCAAACAAAAAAATAGAAAAAGGATCAAAATAGTAAAGAGAAAAATCGTCCTTTAGCGAAAACCACTTTGGTGGCGTTTTGGGCAAGTACCTTGCTGAAAACTTGGAAAACATGCGGCTTTTGTAAATAAGCACTTTCCATCCACCAGGATCTTTATGGCTCGATCTACATTATCCCTCCATCTCGCTTCCATCGTCCATCACATCCATATCTCCATCCATCACTCATCCGCTCACATCCGCACCATAGCTTGGTCCTGTGCTCGTATCATGATCCCTCCTAGTACTACTCGGCCCATTCTCAAGGTCATTTTGTCCTGCCTTTATCGGAGTAGTCTATTGCATCATGCTGGGGGCACATTCTCATCGGATCGGATTCGTGTATGGTCTTAAAATCCTCAAATCGGTGAAAAATCCAAAAACACGTAGTGACCGTAAAAATCCAAAAACATTCAAAACATTTCAAAAATCCAAAACAAGTCGCTCTTGTCAACTACGTCAAGCTCTCCGAAGCTGAACGAGGGCAAGGTTGATCTTGATCATCCCCAGACATTTAGGTCAGTCCTATAGGAGTTCGGCCATAATAAACCTATTATTTCATCATGTATATCTTCATCCGTGAATCGACCAAGTTATCGTACCGGACCACGTGGTCTCTCAAGGCAGTATAACGTAGGCAAGTATTAATCTATCGTGATAGTCTCGAGGCCCCTAGGATAGTTCTTTTAGGTTAGTCTCTATCAAAATCTCGTGAAAATCCCAAAAACATTGAAAAAATCAAAAATCAAAACATTTGTAAACCTCGAAAATTACCAAAACAAACCAAAACATGCAAAATTCCAAAACATCCAAATATTTGAAAAAATCCACCCACCTCATCTCGCTTACACTCGCAATAATCAATCATCCATAATAAATCGTCATCACCCTCAACCTTTGGTAAAACAGTCAGAAACAAGTCTAGCAGTCAAATGTGAAAACCTAAACTGTCAAAATCTCAAGTATAGGTCTGTCGGCAAGCAAGTTGATCAACTCTTTTCTTATCAATGGCATATAAATCATAAATCAATTTCATCATCATTTGATACAAAGCATTTCCTAGGATCCGTTCCGACAATGGGCACTTTTATCAAATCAACCAATTTGGGTAAACAAAATGACGTGTCATTAACATGTCCTAGGATCCGTTCCGACAATGGACATTATCTTTTGGCAATGAGTTTTGGCTCCCATCTTTTGAAACACATTCCTTTGGCTAGAGGTATGAAGAACATTGGCTTGCTTGTATACTTGATCTTTTCTTTTGATTTATCATATTGCGCTCATTCCAAGGACCTCTCGATGATATCCGAACGAAGGATTTAGAGAGAAAGGAATGGGGCAACGATCATTATTATTTTGTCTCGCTATGCTTGTTGGACGCTTCTTGTAAATAACTTTTTATTAATACTTGCTTTGTTAGATATGTATGGAGGAGGTTTCAGATAGCTTGTTGACTATTGCATTGATTGGTTATACCTTTCCATGTTTTGGTCCGAGATGTTTGAGACTTCTAAAGTGCATCCTAGCAAGGTTTCCGTATGTCAAGTGTGAACAAGATTACTCCTATCTTTTTGTCGAGTCAAAGTCCATCACACTAAGTACAACGCCATCCTGGTCCTTTATACCTTGATGCATCGTACTTAGGTGTGTTATCAAAAATAAAGTAAGTGATCCTTTGAAAATCCCAATCCTTGATAAGCAAATCATCCATCTATCATCATCATTTATCATCATCATCTTTTATTATCATCATCATCTCTAATAAAGTCTCGACCAATCATGGACTTGTTGGATCCTCTTGTCATCATCTCATTTCCGCACTAACATCATACATCCATCATGCATCCATCATGCATCCATCCTGCATCTGCAAACCATCAATAAACTGCATACCACATATCATTCATATCATACATCATAGGAAACATTGATCATTTCACATGCATTGCATATCATCATCATAATATAGACCTGTTAGTCTAAGCATATCATAAATCATCCATTGCATAATCACAACATATCACATCATCAATCTCATCCATCCATATCATATCATCATCATTTTAAGTTGTTTAGGATACTGAGTAGATTTGTTATTCTAAGCATCTTTAAATCATCTTTGCATCGCTATCCATAACCATCCATTTTGAACTTTTATCGTGAGATCGACCCTCAAATCAATCTTTTCGCTCGATCTCTCGAGGGGCAATGTACCAATGTACTTCTTTCCGCTGGGGCATTTGAAAAATCAGAATTTTTTTTATTTTGCTCACGACAAGTTTATTCTTTGAACCAACGCAACAAGTACATTGCTTCAAAGAGGGTAAAAATGTGGACATGTCAAAATTTTATGACATGCATTCGGACGATTCTACCAAATTAGATGTCGTGATATTATATCCATTCATCACTAATCAAGCATTTTCATCCATTCATTAAATAATCTCATTTATCAAATAAACCTTATCATTCAACCTTCATCCTGCATTATCCATTTAATTAAATAAATCAAAAGCCATCATTTTCTGATTTAAATAAATCAGAAAATCAAAGTCCAAAATGTCAAATAATCTAATCAGCATTAATCAGCATAATCATCATCTAATCATAATCTAATACTAATCACATCCCACTTGCATTATCTAGATCTAGCCACTTGCACAATAAATCAATTTTATTGATTTATTAAAACACTCATTTTCCCTCAACATGACAAGTCAAACAGGGCATTTATTGCTCTTCTTTCTTGTCCCCCTCTCAAAATTTATTGCAAATTTGAATTCAAAATTTCCCCCTCTTGGGCACTCTTCCCAAATCTTGCACATGCATCCATCAATCACATGATGACAAGTGTTCTCAATTCATTGGCTTGTTTTTGATCCCACATTGGTCCCTCTTCAACATTTGGCATTTTGAAAATCTTTAAATAGGTGCATCATCCTCAAGCAAATCCTTCACAATCTTCACAATTTCATGCAAGGTTACTCTCTTCATTTGAGATTTGATCTTGTTTATCATCACTCCACCATCTTCATAGCATTTTCAATTTGAGCTTTGATCAAGGATTGGGAAAGGGTCACTAGCACATGTGACACCAATCCAACTATGGAATAGGTAGCTTGCTTTTGTTTTCATAATGTTTTAGTCTTTTTATCATCATTTGTGGCATTTTGAAAGCATTTGTAATGGATTTCATAGAGGTATTTTGATAGAGTTTGCAAAGCATCTAACCCATTGTTTGAAGTTTAGTTTGCAGATTTTAAAAGGATACCTACAGTACCAGGGAACACTTTCTATAACTCTTTTAATGCTTCTCAAATATTTTCACTTTCATGCACATGTTGAGCTCTCTCCAATTCACTTACTTTTGGTTATGTGATTTCTTCCTTGATAATAACACCATTTCTCTTCTTTTTGGTTCCTATTGCACTGTCGGAGGCTTCAAACATAGAAATTTCTTTTGGATCTATCATATTAGGGTTCTTGGGTCTCTCTATAAGCACTTTTGCATAATGATCAATTTTTTCCTCAATTACTTCATAATCTAATTCAAAAATATACACAAGTCTGGATTCAACTGCTTTCATATAACATAAATCTGTAGAGACTAGGAAATTAATATTTCTAGAGTATTTTACAACCATATTTTCTAGAATTTTTATTCTTTTATTCATTCTCATTTGAAATGTTCTATAGAATGTTGCAAGAGCAATTTCTTCAGCATCCGAACCACCAAAATTTTTCATGAAATTCCTAATTTGATGAGCTATTGGTTCTATGTTTGTCCATTCTACCCTTCCAATTATCAATAACTCTTGTAAACATGTAATATGTACTGATTGGCATTACACGCTTGATCCCGACTACTAACACAAATTCATCCTTAATCATCCCTCAGTCTAACCATTTAATCAAATACCCTTATTTAATTAAATTCATCAATTTTCCTCTCTTAATTAAATAAATCATTTATTTGATTAAATCATTCTCTCTCGTTAATTAAATCAATCAATCTGATCTTATTAACCTTAGCTCCTTTATTTAATTAAACAAATCAATTTTTATTTAATTAATTCCTAAAGTCATCTCATTAAATTAAATTAATTAAAACCTTGTTTAATTTAATCTAACACCATCATCCCCTTTCGCTAAATAAATCAAAATATTTATTTAACTATCTCTAAAATCACATTCCTCTCATCTTTGATTTAAATCAACCCATAAATCTAATTCAAATTTGTCACATCATCTAATCCCTCATTAAATTAATTAACCCTTGATTAATTTAATCATAATCCATGTCCCATCCTCTAGCTTTTGCCACTTGCACATGAAAATAGATTTAATTCATTTATTAAATCTCTATTTTCTCTCAACATGGCATAAAAGAGGAATATTCCTTCAAATTTGAAATCTTTCCAAGTGGACTTTGTCCTTCCTAGCAAGACATTTATTTCATCCTTGCATTGAGCCAAGTGGCATTTAAGACATTTCTTTTTCCCTCTTACATGTCATTTCATTATTTTCAAAATCTACCTAAATGCACTTATGGGCACATTCATCAAAATGTGCACATCCCTCATCCATTCTCATCTTGACAAGTGGCACTTGGCCATTGCTTGAAAGTTAGTCCCACATTGCTTCATTTTGGCATTTCTCCATCTTGTATTTCTATAAATAAGAGGATTCTTTCCTCATTTGATCATCCACAATTTGAGAAAACTTACTATACTCAAATCCATACTCAAGCATTGCAATTCTCATCCATTTCATTGAGTCTTAGCTAGGTTATGCAGGTTTTTCATCTTGGAGCACACTTGAATCTTCAACAAAGTGGATCAATCATCATAAAATCATCAAGATCTTTCACAAGAGTTGGGAAAGGGCCAATTTACACATCAAATTGGCACCAACTCCCCCATAAGATCAAGAGTTTTCATGTTCTTAATAGGATTTAATCTATTTCATTTCTTTTTCATTCTATTCTTGTTTTCATTCCTATTTTGAACATGGTTAAATGGATTTTATGGGGAACAATGATCTTAACTTTCATTTGAATCCTCTAATGTATTTGTTTGTTGTCTCTTGTAGGTATTAGGATCTTGGTTCTACATTTTTGACGCTAGAGGGAGGAGCAACCAAAAGTTTAAATCACATTTTTTCATCAAAATTCTATGCTTTTTTTTTTTTTTGTGTCAATAGGAAAGTGCACCGCTAGCAGACCAGCGTTGCAATATAGAACCACTGGCATCCCAACGTTGCCATATAGCACCGCTTTAAACTCCAAACAACAATTTTTTGTCTTTCCTACTTGAGATTCAAATTTCCAAATAACACCACTGGATCTATTCTCGCCCACTGGAAATTTCAAATTCTAAACTCCACTACTAACCAAAAGGGCAACACAATCACACTCTTTGTCCCTACTGCAAAGTGACACTAACTAACAAGTGGTGCTATATAGCACCACTGGAGAGCTTCAAATTGCACCGCTTGTGCAAACTCCATCGTTGAAGGGAAGCAAAAAGTGGAATTCAATTTTTTTTTTACATGTGCCTTTTTCAATTCTGATCGTTTAGGTTATCACTTACTTTCCTGACTTCTATTTTGTAGATCTAACTGGTTTTCTTATAGGTTGGCTTGATCAAAGGTGAAGGAGTAAAGAGGCACGATGACATCACTTTCTCATAATACCAAGTGTTTTTTAACACTTTAGTGTTTGTTTAACACTCTTAGAGAATTCACAATTTCTCTTAAAAAAAATTTATCTCTCACAAGCTTAGGACCTACAAAATTTCTTTTGGGCTCTAAAAAGAAAATTTCAATTTTTTGCTACAAAGGGGTTTAAAAAGAACATTAGGACAAACTCACTAAATTTGGTTTGAGGATTAACAATTGAATAAGGAAAATTCCATATTTCATTTTGGTGTACTAAAACGAATCAAATCATTGCTTTGTGGACTTAAAATGAACAAGTTCTTCTTTGCTTTGTAATCATTTACTCAAAGTAATATCATTAAGAGGACGTATGCACTTCTCTCATGCCTCACAACGATCTTGATAATCAAAAGGCCTTTTGGTGATTTTAAGTTGCGTAAATAATTACCCACACACTTCAATTTGAAAATTAAAATTGAACAATTCTTGTGAGTGTGAGTGGAGCGTATTGCATACATTCTCTCTCTTTGTATTGCAACAAAAATTGATTGAGTTACGAATATAGCTTGCTTGCTTTTTTTTATCTTAGAGGGCCTGCCTTGTGGGAAAAAGTACTCACCCAAAGGAACGAGCCAAATGGGAACATGCTAAAGCCAAGTGACTTCCACCTGGGATATAAGTGTGGATATTCGAACAAAGGCCAATATCATGAGGGTTATTCTAATGAGAAGGGAAACAATGGTCTCTTGCCACATGGATGGTCCCCCACAAATGGAATTCCTACATTAAAACCCTTGTGTAGAAAGGCCAAAATCCCTATCTATTTTTTGGTGCAAGAATGGTCGTTCTAAAGTCACTCCACACTTTTACGACTTTTAGCAGAGATGGAAGGTATGCCATGGGAGATTTGTGGGTACTAATGCTTGGCTACCCTGAAAGAAGTGTTGAGCCATGGAGGGGAGCCAGTGGGGTCAAGCATTTTACCATCCACTGGAAGTAAACATACCTGGACTTTTCCAAGTGGAGACTCAACAAATATTGTCTCAAATATCCATAGGGTTGTGATTGTTCTTTAAATCAAAACACATTGCTTGATCAAAAACATTGGAAAACAAACATTTAACATGGGCATCAGATCTCAAACCCTTTAGGAGAAGAAAATATCCTTGAACGAATTCACATGCCCTTACTTTCCCTTGGGATTCATATCCTTAGAGGTTTCTAGGCATTTGAATTTCATCTCAATTTTCTCCTACCAAAGTAAACATTAGGTAACTCTTGCTTTGATTTCCTCAATTTCCACATAATACACTTTGTGGGATGAGAAGAAATTAAAACATTAGACATCTAGTTTCAAAACCTAATCAAGAAGTGTTTGTGGTAAAAAAGAAATCATTAAGCAAAATACTAAGAACAATTGAATCCCACATATGTGTCTCAAATGATTTCACGCAAGATCAAGATCAAGAAACCAAAGGTAAAAGCTCTTAGTCCAAAAGATCACAAAAAGCGTCTTTCAACACTATACAAATTCAGGTGAAGATTGCTTTTTAACTTTTACAGAAGAGCTTCAAGAAACAACCCAATTTTGTATGAGTTCTTTTGTCAAAAAAATCCAAATCTTTTTCAGGAATTTGAACACCTTGTCTATAGTAAAGCATGTTCTTCAAAACCGAGGTCTAGTAAGGAAGTTTCTTTTTAGGTAAAAATAGGATCAAAATCAAACCTTCATCCATCTTTGAACATCAAACCAAAATCATCTCATCATCAACTCTTGAAAATCTTGGAAAAATCCTTCATGTTAAACTTTGGGAAAATCATTTGAAACCAATTAAAAATCATCTTGTTTGATTAGATATGTGTAGATCCATCCTTCTCCACACATTTAGTCAAATTATCAAACCTTGTGGACAAATTTATCCCTTGATAACATCCAACATCTTGGGGTTTAGGATTTCATAATCCAAAAATCAAAATCAAAATAAAAAATCATCCTATTTAGTTAGGTGTGTTTAGATGCATCATTCTTCTCACACTTAATCAAATTAGCATCTTGAGGAAAAATTCACTCTAGGACAAACATCTAACCTCTTAGAGTTTATGAGTTCATAATCCAATCCAAATCAAATCAAATCTAAATCCCAAATCAAAATCCAAAGTCCTAAAGTTTAAACATCTCCTTCAAATATTTCTCAAGAGTTCTAATCATCCATATCATCCATCCTTCATTTCACCATCATCCTTTTGATCCTTAAAACATCCTAAATTTTCTCTTTTGTACCTAAAGTTAGATCAATCCAAAGAATTATAGATTCATCTCTTACATTCTTAAAAAATTGATCCCTATTTTATGGTGCAAAGTAGATCTCAACACAAGAGGAAAATGAAAGCCAACAAAGAAACATCCACTTCAAGTGACCTAAGCCAAAGAAATTCCGAGATGAATCTCATTGGATCAAGTGAACCTCTAGCTAACTTTACTTCATCATCACAAAATCCTCAAGAGGAAAGTCAAGTAGAGGATATCACTACCTTTGGAATGACACAAGATGAGATCATTGAGATGGTTCAAAATCTAGACAATCATAGAATCATCAACATCATGATGAGACTCAATCCCTCACTCTACATGCTTGAATTAGAAAAGCAAGGGGCTAAACTCCCTTCTGATTTTGATGTGAGTACCATTATGGAAACACCTTTTGGGGTCATGCCTCCAATTTCATCCATGCCCCCAATCTCATCTACACCTCCATTCCAAAGCATCACTCAACCCATCCCCAAAATTACATCATCCATTGCTCCAACTCAACCCATCATTAACAAAGGGAGTACATTTCTCAATGCTTTAGAAACACACCCCCTTGTGAATAACCAAGAGTTGGACACAAATACCATCTTGGGGCAATCCATCCCACAAAATCCATCACACCCATATGTCCCCCTTACCTTTCACAATCCTAATGACCCATCATCATCATTTCGTACAACACCTCTCCCCATCACCTCGCAAGGAGAGGGAAACATATTTAGACCAAGGGGAATCTTTGACACTACATCTTCATCATTCACCCAAGAGAGTATGCCACTCACATTTCCATCACTCCCCCCCTTGCCATCAATATCCACATCACATCTCGGTTTAGGGATTCCCCCTTTACCAAATATCAATCAACAAAATCAAATCAACCCTCAGATCATTAATCAAAATTTCATACAGAATCCTTCCATCTTGTCATCAACATCGCAACAAAAGATGGAAACCATCCTAATAACGCAAGCCACCACCATCACATCATTAACCATCCCCCAAACATCCCAAAATATGGTCTCTCAAGGAAAAAGCATATCAATCACACCATCCACCACCCAAATCCTAATTATCAATACTACGATACCTTTCACCACAACAACAAACACTATACCAAATACATCACCACCACCTCCACCACCAAACATAAATGTATCAAGACAATATAGCATTGCATTACAAGCCACTCAACAAGCTACCTATCAAAAGGAACTTCAACAAATCCAAAACCAACAATCAGCACAACAAGTCACTCAAGCAGTGCATGCCACTCAAGCAGCGCAAGCTGGTCAAGTAGCACAAGCTGCTCAAGCAACACAAGCTGCTCAAGTAGAACAAGTTGATCTAGCCACAAAACAAGCACAACAAGCAAAGAAAGCACAAAAGTATAATCAAGCCCAAGCCCTATTACAACAATAGCAAACTTCCCAAGCACAAGCACAAGCCCAAGCACAAGCACAAGAACAAGCTCAAACCTAGTACCAAGCTCAACAAGTGCATGCACAAGCGTAAGCTCAACATCTCACACAATAACAAGTAAATCAACAACAAGCATGCCAACAAGTGTTGAAACAATACCAAGAGCAGCAAGAAGCAACCGAACTAGAAGCCCAACAACAAGCATTATTGGTGCACCAACAACAACAAGCTCAACAACAAGCACTATTAGCACAACAACAACAAGATCAACAACAACCATTGTTGATACAACAACACGTGCAAGAATACTTGGCACAATAGAATGTGCAAAAACCATCCATCAACACACCAACCAATCCACCCATCCCTCCAACGAGTGAACTATCACATAACACTTTCATTCCACCCCTGATCCACAAAATGATGTAGCAACACAAATTGAGTTACTCTCACAACAAGTACTTGATCTTCGGTCAGGAAGAACCATATAAACACCCAACAACTTGTGTCCCTATCCATTTGACAGGAGCCTTGTAATGAAACCATTCCCAAAGGGATTTGAGATCCCCAAATTTGATAAATATCATGGGACGGGAAACCTTGAAGATCACATTAGGGAATTCCAGGTCCAATGCTTGGAAGTCACATATGACGATACTTATTTGATGTGGCTATTTCCTAGAAGTTTGGCTGGTCATGCCATGGAGTGGTTCTCTCACCTTCCTCCTGGCATTAAGAAGTTCCAAGAGATTTTGGATGCAATCATAAAAAAATGTGCATTTAATATCAATATGGATGTCAGTCTCAAGGAACTATCAACTCTTAAACAAGGAAAGATCGAATCATTTGCCTCCTTCATATAATGATGGTGATCCAAAGCCAACATGAGCAAATGGGCCATGCCAGAAGAACAACAAGTCTACACAATCATCTCCAATTTGGAAGGAAAATTTTCATTTCACCTCAAAGTGCAAGGTATTACCACCTATGATCAATTGATCTCAAAGGCACTTAACATTGAATGAGCCCTTATTGCACAAGGAGGAACACCCACCTATCAAGAACAAAAAAACAATCACCCATCCAAAAACTACAATGACAAACCTCACACATGGGTGAGAAACAAAAATGTCACAAATGATGGTATGGTTGATGCCAAGGTCGTAATCAGCGCCCCAAGGAAAAACACTCAAACCTACCAACAATTAAAAAACAATGATTGGAACAACACCCAAACATACAGGATATCACAACACCAACCAACCAAAAATCAAGTTAATAACCTAAATAATCAAGGGGGACCACCCTCATGAAACAAAAATCCTCCCAAGAAGAAGTACACTGCCCTTGGAGAACCACTCAAGGTTGTCATGAAGAAATTGATAAACAAAAACCTCATCAAGGCTCCCACCTATGAAAATTACCAGGAACCAAAAGTGAAACCACCCTAGTACAATGAAAACCAGCTCTGTGACTTTCACAAAATCAAAGGGAACACCACTAATAGTTGTATGAGGTTAAAAATCCTAATCTAGGACCTCATTGATCAAAAAATCATAAATGTGGAGCAACCAATAGGAAACCAAAACCTAAATATATACACAAATATGATGTATGATCACAACAAGGGAAATAATGATAAAGGAAAAGGAAAATACAAGGATGTGAACCACATGTATGAGCATGTTGTGGCAACACTTGATGAGTATGTCCCCGTCACTAACATTAAGGGAGCCAACGTGGACTGTGAAGTCACCACATGTAGTGGCAAGGTCACCATCATTGGACCCTCACAACCACCTAGGGTAGCTGCTTCAAATCCAAGATCCATCCTGCATGGCTATAATGTCCCTGACCAACTAAAGGGAACTCCTACTCATATCTCCATCATGGAGTTGTTGAAGATATCACCTGCCCACAGAAAAATTCTAGAAGAATCATTAGCCTCATCCACCATCTCCTCGGATCTAGATACAGATCAATTCCAAGCTATGGTCAAAAATATCACCACTCCAAGCCTCCTCACATTCTTTGATCAAAACTTCCCTACTCAACCGTCTCACAATCATGCTCTCCATCTAGAAGTCCTGGTTCACAGAAATAAAGTCAAGAGGGTCTTGGTGGATGGGGGCATAGGCCTTAACATATGTTCTCTAAAGTTGATAAAAATATGGGATTATCTAAAGATTCCATCAAAAAAGGTAAGGGTATCACCATCAGAGCCTATGATGATTAGAAAAAAGTGTCTCTAGGAACTATCCAAATTCTTGTTCAAGTAGGACCTGCCATAATGGATACCACATGCCAGGTCGTAGACCTTGATCTGCCATATAACATTCTCTCAAGGTGTCCGTGGATCCATGGGATGCAAGCGGCGGCATCGACCTTCCACCAATGCATCAAATTCCCTTATGAAAATCAAGAGGTTACCATCCATGGTGATCCTGAACCCTTTGCCTATTGCAAAATCCTAGAGGCCAAATATTACAAGATTCCCCAAGTTCCAAAAAATGATGAAGGCCCCACCGCCTCATATGTAGACCTAGCTACATTAGTTTCTACTTCTAAGAAAAAGACACCCTCCATCTGTGATACATCCGAAATCAAAGTCATTATCCAAGATAATGGATCTGGGAATTATAAAATGAAGAAAAGCGCCTTCATGGTAGGAGAGTTACCACAATCTCCTAGATCTCATGGACAACCTCAATCAGCAGGAACATCATCCCAAACCTTCACAGCTGGTTCATCTAGCTTCAGAAGTTGGGGGGACCTAGGTCAAGAAGTGATAGAAGAGGACCCATCACATCTTCTATACCAAGACAATAGACCAATATTCAACCTACCTATGGATGATAGTAGTAAAGGCTTACAAATGATGCTCGCCATGGGTTATGATAGAAACAAAAAGATCAGACAAAAAGATAATGGGCTTCTAATACCCATTATTCCTGAGACGTGAATGAAAAATACCCGCCTTAGATGTACTCCTCCATTACTTGGCAGAGGTGCCTTGGTTAGGAATGTCAAAAATCCTCCTCGGCAATCAACACCCACTCATCAAACATCCATATCCATAGATCAGGTCATAGATGTAGGTAATGAGGAAAACCCCATAACCAATTTACCCATGATTTTTGAAGATACATCCCTCCTCATGATTAGTATTGTATCATTTGAGACAAATGACCATCAAGACCATGAAATCCACCTAGTCTACCCACAACTCATCGATTATGACCAATGAGGACCACCAATTCTAGACACATCTGAAAATGATGAGGCACTCTCAAAATTCATGGGATTGTGGGATAATATTCCATGTGGGGATCATAAAGTGGGATTCATCATTGAGTTGGACACACATGCATACTATGGGGAAATGATTTAATCCCTCAGTCGCAAAAGCAAAAAATTAAGAATAATCTCAAAGTCTTTGAGTGAAAACCACATTGTGGCACTCTTTGACTAGAAAAAAGTAAAAAGAAAGGATGCATCCAAAGGTGAAAAACTTTTTGAGGCACCCGAGGATGGGGGATTCAATCTTCCTCTTAGAGCTCTCCACTAGGAAAAATCAACGGTCCTAGCCGAAAAATGCAATCCGGTCAACTTGGGAATAGAGGAGACACACATTGCAATTTATGTAGAATCATTACTATCAGAAGAACAAGAGCTCCTAGTAGCCTTCTTAAGAGAGAGACAAGTTAATTTTGCATGGAGCTATGCAAACATGCCCAGGCTCGATCCAAAGATTGTAGTCCATCATCTAGTAGTCTACTTTGAGGAAAAACCTATTAGACAAAAATTGAGAAAGATGCATCCTCAAATTTCCCTATTGGTCAAAATTGAATTGAAGAAACTACTTGATGTAGGATTCATATGGCCAATAGACTATCTAGAGTGGGTGTCGAATCTGGTTCTTGTTTCAAAGCCCGATGGGGGCATTTGAATCTACATGGCTTTTAGAGACCTAAACAAAGCATGTTTGAAAGATGATTTCCCATTGCCTAACATTGACATTATAGTGGAAATGACAATAGGACATGAAATGCTTTCTCTGATGGACGGTTTCTCTAGGTACAACCAAATAATGATTTCCAAAGAATACCAACACAAAACAACCTTCACTTGTCCATGGGGGACCTACTACTGGAACATGATGCCATTTGGCCTAAAGAACACTAGAGCTACCTACCAAAGAGCCATGACGTTAATCTTTCATGAGATGATCCATAAATTTTTTGAAGATTGCGTCAATGGCATACTAACAAAATCCAAAAAGAGGAGAGATCAAATAGCAACCTTGAGTGTTATTTTTGACAAGTTGAAGGAATACAAGGTCTGTTTAAATCCAAAGAAGTGCATCTTCAACATACAATCAGGAAAGCTATTGGGATACATAGTGTCAATGAGAGGTATTGAAGTAGATCCTACAGAGGTAAGAGCAATCCTTGAGATGGAGGCATCCAAAAAATTGAAACAATTGAGAGGCCTCCAAGGTAGGGTTCAGTCCATCCACAGATTTATAACACAACTAGAAGATAAACAAAACCCATATTCTCACCTACTTCACAAGGGAGTAGCATAAAAATGGGATTAAAAGTGTGAGGAAGCCTTCAACAAAATCAAAGAATATCTGCTCACACCACCAATCCTCATGCCACCGACCCCAAGAAATCCACTAATCCTCTTTGTGTCAACAACAATACTAACCCTCAGTGCTCTTCTAGCTCAGGACAATGAAAATGGGATAGAGAGGGCCATCTGCTACATCATCCGCACAATGGTCGGGCATGAGTTAAACTACTCATTCATTAAAAAACCATGTCCAGAATTAGTGTTTGCTTCATATAAATTCATACACTACATGTTGGCACAAAATCAAACTCATTGCCAAAATCGACCCCCTCAAGTACCTATTATCAAAGGAAATGCTCACAGGAAGGATGACCAAGTAGTTCATGATTCTATTTGAATACGACATCAAATACATGGAACAAAAAGAAATCAAAGGCTACATGATTGCATATTAGCTTGCAGAAGCACTCATGTATTTAGAGAATCCACTCATATCAAATTTTTTTGATGAATCCATCTTCAATCTCAACATAGCCAACCACTGGAAACTCTACTTTGATGGTTCCTACACGAAACATGGATTTGGAGTTGGTGTCTTATTCATCACCCCACAGGGGGACTGTATACCTAGATCCTACAAATTAGCATTCCCTTGCACTAATAACATTGCAGAGTATGAGACATTAACCATAGGTCTCAAAATAGAAGTACAGTGGCACATCATGGCCCTCAAAGTATATGGAGACTCCTAGCTAATAATAAATCAAGTGAATGACAAATACCAAACAAAGGATGATAAATTGACTCCATACAAAAAGTTGGTAGAGAGCCTCAAAGAATCATTCATCAATATCACATCTGAGTAGATTCCTGAAGCAAACAATAGAGCAACATACGCCATGGAAATGATTGGATCCCTACTGGATATCCCTCACAACATCCTGAAACATGAATTCTTGGTAGAGCAGCTTCTCGTTCCTACATTCGAGGTACCGAAGCTATAATTTTTGTGTGAAATCATTGGTCCCAGTGATCCATGGTACCATGACATTTATACCTACCTATGAATAGGTGTCCTACTTGCTGACTTACCCTCAAGCCTAAAAAGAACCTTTGTCAAGAAAGTATCCTGGTTTGTCATCCTAGGAAATACCCTTTACCATAGGAGCATAGAAGGAACCCTATTATGCTATTTAAATATTGAGGAGGCATTGATCGCCTTAACCAAGGTGCATAATGGTATTTGTGGTTCACACTCGAGTGGAATGACCTTGGTCAAGAAATTGATGAGGATGGGATATTATTGGCCTACAATGGAAAGAGAAGCACATGACTATGTCAAAAGGTGCCTACAATGTCAACAACATGGGGACCTCATCCATGCTCCAGCTCAAGAATTTCATCCCATCATCACACCATGGACCTTTTCACAGTGGGGACTCAATCTCATTAGAAAGATAACCCCCACCTCATCCAATGGCCACAAGTTTATCATAACCGCCATTGAGTATTTCACCAAGTGGGTGGAAGGCATCACTAGGAAATACATCACTAGAAAGAAAATATCAAAATTCATCTTGAACTACTTAATATGCTGCTACGGTGTCCCGCAAGCCATCATCTCAGATAATGGGAAACCATTCAAAAATTATGAGGTCCATGACATATGTGACAAATTCAAAATCCAACATCACTTTTCCACTTTGTATTAACCCCAAGGCAATGGCCAAGCATAAACTACCAATAAAACCATTCTAAAAATCTTCAAAAAGATAGTCAATGACATGGGTCATGACTAGCATCTGCAGCTAAATCTCGCCCTCAGGGCCTATTGAACCAGCATCCAGACACCAACAGGTGCAACCCCCTTCTCCCTGGTCTACGATTAGAGGCAGTATTACCCATTGATAGTGAGCTCTTGTCACTAAGAATATCACTGTAGAACCTCATCACAGACGAAGAATATTGAGTATCAAGACTGAATGAGCTAGAGCTACTAGATGAGCAATATATAGAAGCATTGAACCATTTGTAGGTCTATCAAAACCAACTCAAGAGGAGCTATAATGAGAAGATCAGGAGTAGGACCTTCCAAGTCAGAGAACTTGTGCTAAAAGAGAATGAGAAGAACGTCCTTAATCTGAATGGAAAAGGAAAGTTTGAACCCAACTGGTTGGGACCATTTGTCATCACAACAAATTACAAGTCAAGGGAATACCAGTTGTCAACACCGGAAGGAAAGCCTTTGCAGGAGCCCATGAACAATTCCCATCTCTAAAAGTTTTATGCCTAAATCCTTCAAGGTATAGAACCAAAAATTCTAAAAAAATTAGAAAATGTCTTGAAAAAATGGTCACCCTGATGAAAACCTAGCAAAAAGGCATTTTGGTGACAACAAAAAAGTACAAAAATACAAAAATAAAAAATATCAAAAAAATGATTAAAAAAAGTAAAGAGAAAAAACATCATCTAGTGTAAACCACTTTGGTGGCACTTTGGGAAAGTACCTTGGTAAAACCCTAGCAAACAGGCACCTTGTGTAAATAAGCACTTATCATCCACTAGGATCTTCATGACTTGTTTTGCATCATCCATCCATCACCCATTTGTTCAACATCTGCATCATAGCTTGGTCTTATGTTTGTGTCATGATCCCTCCTAGTACTACTCAACCCATTATCAAGGCCAGTTTGTCCTTCCTTTATCGAATTAGTCTATTGCATCACATTGGGGGCATGTTCTCATCAAATCAGATTCATGTATATTCTTGAAGTCCCTAAAATCAAAAAAATCCAAAAACATCAAAAAATCCAAAAATCCAAAAACATCAGAAAATCAAAAAATCCAAAAACATCAAAAACATCAAAAAATCAAAAAATCAAAAAAAAACATCAAAAATCAAAATCTAAAAATCAAAAAAATCAAAATCAAAAATCCAAAAATCCAAAAACATCAAAAAGTCAGAAAATCTAAAAAACATTCAAAACATATCAAAATCCCAAAATAAGTCAAAAGTTAGTCAAAAAGTCAAAAACAGTCGTCTTGTTGAACTATGGGTCTTTGAGCCTTGAACGTAGGCAAGGTTGATCTTTGATCATCCCCTGAGACACTTAGGTCAATCCTCTAGGGGTCCATCATAATAAACTGGCAGTCCACTTGTTCATATCTCATCAATAATCAAGTATGTGTCTTATATGACTAAAAATGCTTATGATTAAGCTTGTTAATTAATTAAATATGATTTATTTAATTAATTCTCCTAAAGTCATCTACATATAAATAAATTTAATTATTTATTTATATTGTTCATTTTCTAATTCTTCTACCTTAATTAAATAAATAATTTTATTTAATTATTGACATTTCCCACATTCCTCTTAATTAAATTAAATAAATACGATTATTTATTTTAATTATCATGTCATTCTAAAGTTTGAATATTTGAATATTCAAATAATGGAATATTCTCTTCATCCCATAATCAAATTAAATATTAAATATTTAATTTAATATTTTCCTCTCACCCTAAATTCATTTCTAAAACATAATTAAATATAATTTATTTAATTATGCGAGTTTCTATATCCGTCTTCACTTACAAATTAAATAAATTTATTTTATTTAATTCTAACTCATTCTAAACTCACTCTTCGAAATGGAAATTTCCCTTCGGATCTCAATGACGGAAACTGAAGGAAAAGGGAAACCTTCTATCTCCCTCTCCACTTTCAAAAATCTTCCACCATCCATTTGAACAAGCTTAATTTGGGCCGTTAATCAAATCAGCCAATCGAATCCTTTCAAAGACTCTATAAATGCCAGTGCAAATCCAGGCTTTGGTTACCTACGCATACATACGAAAACACACAAACATACATGCAATCAGATTATGCAATCACAACCTTTTAGCATCACAGCAATACTTTCATCTTAGCATAGCCTTGCATTTAGCATATTGTGCATTTTAAAATCTCATTCTTCAGCTGTTCATTTTGTTGAGCATTGATTTGCTGATCTGAGAGCCCTTGGAAACAACAAAACGTTGGAGTTAGAGAGAGATAAGACGATTTTGGGGAAGCTCCAGTCACAGTTTGCTTATTCTATTTTCTTTTTCAGTTTTTCCTGATTTAATGTCTTATTGATATGTGTTTGAATTTCATTTAGATTGATACATTTTTCATACACACAGTGTCAATCAAACTATGTGGTCTATGTGTGTATAATGTAGGAAAGGATAATATTTTGATCATCCCCCAAGGCCCTTAGGATAGGCCCTTAGGTTACTCTCTTGGTGAAAATCTCAGAAAACCCCAAAACGATGAAAAAATCAAAAATCAAAACATTTGCAAAATCTCAAAAATACCAAAAATAGCCTCAAAATATTTCAAAAAACATCAAAAACATCCAAAAATTTGAAAAATCCATCTGTCTCATCTCACTTTCACCTGCAATAAGCATCACCCATAATAAACAATCATCATCCTCAACCTTTGGTGAAACAGTCGAAAACAAGTCTAGTAGTTCAAAAGTGAAAACTCGAAATGTCAAAGTCTCAAGTCTAGGTCAACAAGTAAACAAGTTAGTCAACTCTTTGTATCAATGGCCTATCATGCAATCAGTCCCATATCAAATCATTTGATCTTGTCATGTCCTAGGATGCATCCTTCCTACAATGGATATTGTCTTGGCTAGCGGTATTGAAGAACATTAGCTTGTTTGTTTGCTTTATCTTGGTCTTTTGATTTATCTTATTGTGCTCATTCCAAGGACCTCTCAATGATATCTTGAACAAAAGGATTTAGAGAGATAGGAATTGGGCAATGATCATTATCTTTTATCTGTTGTGCTTGTTGGATATTTTTTGTAATATAACCTTGGTCATACATGCTTTTTTTAGATGTACGGAGGATGTTTTAGGTATCTTGTTGACCACATAGGAAGGCTTTCCTTTCTATGTTTTGGTCTAAGATGTTTCAAATATCTGAACTATATTTCTGAATAAGGTTCCATACGCCAGATGTGAACAGGAGTACTCCTATTTGAGTCAAAGTCCATCACACTAGGTACAACACCATCCTAGTTCTTTATACCTTGATGCTTCATACTTATGTGTGTAATCAAACATAAGGTAATCGACCCTTTGAAAATCCCAACTCCTCAGCAAGAAAATCATCGTCATCATCGTCTCAAGTCTTGTTGGAATCTCTTGTTTCTTCTATCTCTTGCTTTTTGCGCTAACATGGTACCATGACAATTAATCATATCATCATCATCATTGCATTCATCCTGCATCCACAAAACCATTAGCATATTGCATTATGCATATCATATCATATAGGAAACATTAAATCACATCATGCCATATGCATTGCATCTCTATCATATATAATATAGATTAGTTATTCTAAGCATCTCATAAATAATTACATTAGTCATTTACATAAAATAAATCATCACATGCATGAATATCATAAAAATTATTTGCATTCATCATAGCATAACATAATCATCCCATATCATAAACATCATTTACATCCATCCCATCATTTTCATTCATTCTATCATAACATTGCATAAACATCACATAACACATATAAGCATGCATTACTCTATCACATACACATCATACATCATTTGCATCCATTATATCATATCATAGATATCATCATAACATTCATAAACATCATTTACACATATCATCATCATATTACATCATACCATCCATCATTGCATAATATAGATTTGTTAGTCTAAGAATTTTCACATCATAACATTCTGCATAGATCATTAAAAATGCATAAGAAAAGATACTGAAAAAGAAGTGCATCCATCATCACATAGCATATTCATCACATAAGCATCAGGGCATCGTAAGATAGAATCATTGCACAACATATAGAAATAAGAGCCATCGATAATGAATCAAAGTAAAGATAGGACATATCACATATCATCAAATCAAAATCATCATCTCATATATCATTAGAATAATATACTATCATGGTACAAAAAATTGGATCAATGAACATGTGTATATCAATGAGTACAATGGCCCATGGGGCTATAAAAAATGAGCCCAAGGGGCACAAAAAGAATCATGTCTTTGAGGGATAGCCCTGTTGGCTATTTCCCTCACCACTTGCTCTCTCATCGTGATCCTCTGCTAGCTTGTGCCCTGTCCTCTGTGAAAAATCTGGCACTCGAGATGCCCACGGTACAGCTTGGTAATAATGTAATTTGTAGTAGTTGGACTCTTGGATGGTCTCCCTATAGGCTCAAAGTGATACTATGCTCTAGGAGGAAGAGGCGAGTATGCTCTCTAGCTACTATCATTGGCTCAGCTTGGCCATCGCCTGTAGCTTTGCGGCCTACCTTTGCCAAATGGCCTAGTCCCGCTTTGCTCTGGCTTGATCTCTCTTGATTTTCAATGCCTGTACCTGGGCCTATAGCTACAAAATCTACTTGTCTCTCGGATCTAGCTGTGAGGGTGGCTGGACTAGTGGCTAATATTGATCCCCATCTCTGGGTGGCATCAGGATCCTATCCTAGTGTCCCAGATCTTGGTCCTACTAGGGGGCATCATGTCTCTACTCTCCAACTTGTCGATCTCTAGGTGGCTGATCCTGTGGCCCATGATCCCAAACCTGGTGAACCAATGGTGGCCCACCACCTCCTTGATCTTGATTGGGTAGTGGTCCTCTACCTCCTTAATCTGCACCTCCATCCCCCTAGCCCCATACTACTCCCCTACCTTTGGCTCTTTGTCGAGCAGATGACGTCCTTGAAACTGTGAGCCTCAACGATGGCGAAAACCAATCTTTATAGGCCTTCGTAGTCCCTAGATCTTCCTGTCCCTGGTCATATTGCCATGTCCTGGCCACCAGCTACATGAAACTATGAACTGCCTCATGGGCAGGTATATAATGGCCCTAGGAGTTGTGGCTCACCATCCTCACAAAAATAGCCACGTACTGATCATCCGGCCTATCCTGTAGCTCACCAAACTTTCTCTGAACCCTGCCTGGTAGGTACATCTTGATCATCATGTGCTCTTTTCCCAGCATAAGTCACTCTTGGTGGGAAAAGAAAAACTATTGTACATCATCAAACCAAGCTGGCTACCCAAGGTACGACCGCCATCTGAACACTCGCATATCGTCAAGGACCCTCCTCCAATGAGGAATCCCGTGTTGTCTTGTATGTGTAAAAGAGAGACCTCCTTTGTATTTCCAGACCACTAGAACATTTGGCTCCATCAGAACTGAAACAAATCTCAGACGAAGCATAGGGATGTGCTCCCACACCCAGATATGTAGGAGTGTAACCCTCGCCCCAAGTGCTCTGTCATCTAGATAGGAAAACTCATGAAGATCTCTATAAAGTGAGGCTAGTAGAACTAGACCTCATGCAAATAGTGTTGATTACTACCAAACCATGTGCTCCCAAATGAGCCCCCATCTAGGACTGAAATAATGGCCTTGCCGATCTGGTGCGATGAGACCTAAAATAATGGCTGCAATAACTAAGCAGTAAGGTGATACAATAGGCCTATGGTGCTCTAGCTCGATCTAGCCCTCACAAAATACAATCTGATCAGTGTCCATGATGGCATAATAGGCCTCCCTCCTAGCATCCATATCATAAATAACCCACTAACTGTGGATAGGCAGTCTCAGGATCCACCACATTTCCTCTAGCATGACTTTGGTCTCACTCGTCGGAAGGTGGAATGAGGAGGTCTCATTGTGCCGTCTCTCAGCAAGTGTCATCATCATTCCCAAGTGTGTCCAAATGGGCAGTGCATAGGAGATATACCAAAGTCCCATTTCTCCTAGGAACTCCTACTATCGCTTGGTCAGCTAACCCAAAAGGCCAAAAATATCTTGGGACTTGTGCTAGCATGATTAGATCTCCCTCACCTCCTCCTACATCAAGAAAGTCATTGTGTTAAAATTCATCAAAAAAAATATTGATCAGGGCTTGTCCTAGCATTCCTAAGTAACTCCAGTGTTAGTGCTTATGAAGGCGGTGTAGTTTGCAAACTTCAAACTGTTCCGCTAGAGTCTTCAAAGTCCCAAATCACACTGCGACATTATAGTTTGGGATGGCGGGTTGGTTTAAGTGAAAACCCTAGTTTCAAAGCGCACCGCAGTGGTGCACTTTGTGAAGGCAGCCAAGTTTGGAATTTGAATCCAAACTCTAAACTGCACCACGAAATCACTACTCACGATGGTAGTGTAGTTTGATGCCGAGTGACACTGTTTGAAACTTGCAGCGGTGTGATATAGCATCACTCCAAAAGACCTAGTTTCTTGATGCATTAAATGAGCACGAAAATTTAAAAAAGTTGGGGTCAAGTCGACTCATCGGTGGTCCAATGTTGAGAAGTCTTTGGTGCGTCTGTACTTTTTTGAAAATATGCATGGGAAGTTGTCGTTGCACCATTTCTCTAGAGGGTCAGAGCTCAAAATCTAGAAATTCTAAAGGTTGAATGTGAAAATGAATTGGAAGTGGCCCCCAAGGCCTATTTAAGCCTAAAAATTAGGGTTTTCTGACCTCATTTAGCCGTCCAGGAAGGGTTTTGGACCCCCATTCCCCTTTTTTTTTCTGTCTAAGGGCCATTTTGTATCTTTTTTTGCATTTTATCTCATTTTTTGACCTCCCAGAGCCTTTTTGGACCCATCGGGCACCATGTCCTCTTTTTTCGCAAGATCACCCAAAAATTAGAATATTCATCCGATCTCTTGGGAGGGCAGCATATTAGCATGTTTTGTCTTGTAGGGGTAGTAGTGGGGTAAGTTTTGAAATCAAAAAAATTGGCTTTTAATTAAGATAGTTTATTCTTTGAATCAACACAAGTACACTACTTCAAAGAGGGGCAAAATGTAGACACGTAAAATGTACTGATTGGCATTACATGCTTGATCCCAACCACTAACACTATTTCATCATTAATCATCCCTCATTCTAACCATTTAATCAAATACCCTTATTTGATTAAATTCATCATTTTTCCTCTCTTAATTAAATAAATCATTTATCTGATTAAGTCATTGTCTCTCGTTAATTAAATCAATCAATCTGATCTAATTAACCTTAGCTCTTTCATTTAATTAAATAAATCAATTTTTATTTAATTAATTCCTAAAGTCATCTCATAAAATTAAATAAATTAAAACCTTGTTTAATTTATTCTAACACCATCATTCACTTTAGCTAAATAAATCAAAATATTTATTTAACTATCTCTAAAATCACATTCCTCTCATGTTTGATTTAAATCAACCCATAAATCTAAGTCAAATTTGTCACATCATCTAATCCCTCATTAAATTAATTAACCCTTGATTAATTTAATCATAATCCATGTCCCATCCTCTAGCTTTTGCCACTTGCACATGAAAATAGATTTAATTCATTTATTAAATCTCTATTTTCTCTCAACATGGCATAAAAGAGGAATATTCCTTCAAATTTGAAATCTTTCCAAGTGGAATTTGTCCTTCCAACAAGACATTTATTTCATCCTTGGATTGAGCCAAGTGGCATTTAAGACATTCCCTTTTCCCTCTTACATGTCATTTCATTATTTTCAAAATCCACCTAAATGCATTTATGGGAACATTCATCAAAATGTGCACATCCCCATCCATTCTCATCTTGACAAGTGGCACTTGGCCATTGGTTGAAAGTTAGTCCCACATTGCTTCATTTTGGGTATTTCTCCATCTTGTCTTTCTATAAATAAGAGGCTTCTTTCCTCATTTGATCATCCACAATTTGAGCAAACTTACTATACTCAAATCCATACTCAAGCATTGCAATTCTCATCCATTTCATCAAGTCTTAGCTAGGTTATATAGGTTTTTCATCTTGGAGAACACTTGAATCATCAAGAGCTTGCATAGAAGTTGGGAAAGGGCCAATTTCCATATCAAATTGGCACCAACTCCCCTATAAGATCAAGATTTTGCATGTTCTTAATATGATTTAATCTATTTCATTTCTTTTTCATTGTATTCTTGTTTTCATTGCTATTTTGAACATGGTTAAATGGATTTTATGGGGAACTATGATCTTAACTTGCATTTGAATCCTCTAATGTATTTGTTTGTTGTCTCTTGTAGGTATTAGGATCTTGGTTCTACAACTCTTTCATAAAGTAAAAATGTAAACAAACTATTAAGGTACCATACCAGAATGTACTTTTCTTATTCTTCTTGATCTCTTTCAAGTTCTTCAATAGATGCAATTGAAGCAGCTCACAAAGGTCATAATCCATACCATTCTTAACCATATCAAGTGCAGTGTAAATGACAATAGTCGAAGTTGTGTGGTCATTGCTTGGTAAGAAAATTTTGTGTCCAATAATCATTGTAGCATACCGAATGACCGAATCTTCAATAGTACTCAAAATGAGTTATTTTCCTTCAAAGGTCGCACCAATCATCTCAATTATCACTTGATCATTTATAGTCTTCCATCTCAAGATTTTTACAGAGAAACACAAACTATTCACATCTCTTATAGCTTCTCTGGTTATCAGGTGTGTTTCATCAATCAAAATAGATTCACCGTGAATCTTGCTCAAAGCCATTCGAATGTATTTCTTGTCAAATTTAGACAATGGGAATTTCCACTAAACGTCCAATTTCTTTTCAACTAATATTTTATATGCATCATAATTTTCTTCCAACTCATTCTTCCACAAAATACTTAATAGAACTGGTGAGATTTCCTCAATTTTCTCATAAACATATGCATAAATTTCTTTAGTAGGTAATACTCTAAGAGGAATGCTAGAAAATATACCCACGGATTCTTTGAACAATTTTTTTAGAGAATACTTCCTTAATTTTATTTGCAATTTGTCTAAAACATTCACTACCTTTGAATTATCCATTGCATATAATTGAAAGATTGTTTAATGAAAATACCTTTGTAATTTTCAATGATGAATAGGGTTTCATGTTCAACTTCTGAAGCATGCCTCGATTCCACTTTGATTTCCTCTTCCTTTCCCACCAAATCCTAGAACTCTGTTGTATGGAGTTGCTTTGGTTTCTTCAAACTTCCTCTGCACACTTCTCCTTTTTCATAAATGCATTTTGTTGAATGCATTTTCCTTAGCATTTTTAAATTTATTTCCTTCATACCAAATGCTTCTACAATAAATGATTCAAACAAGTAGATCGCCTCAAAATTTGTGTACACTTCCATCCTTTCAAATTTTGTGAACTTCATCCTTCACACATGTGTGTCTAAAAAATTCCTTTCACATGAAATCTTGAATTCATAACTTTATTAAATGCACTTTTTTCATGATATGACATCATATATCAATGAGGGGTTTATTAAATTTTCTAGTTATTGCTTGCCCTTAGGCATTTCTTGGATTCAATTTTGACAACCGTATCTACACCGAAGGGTGGCACAAATAAATTTGATGATTCTGATTCATTTTTCTTAATTCTCCTTCCCTTCTCCAAATTATTTTTATTTCCTTTCTTACTTCTTTCGGATCCATGATTGGTTCATATCCCTTTACTAGATAGACATTCTTCAAATTTTGGTTTATGCAATCTCTAGTAAAGTGTCTTGATTTGTTGCAATCATAAATAATGTTCTTCCATCCAAATTGTCTTTTACTTAGTCTATATTCGCACTAGTTAGCCTTGTGTCCAAATAAGTTGCAGTGATAATAGTAGCCATTAAATGGATAAAATGCCTTTTTTAGCTTCTAACTTCTACATTCCATAACTTTATGTCCAATCCTCTTACATTCAAAACATTGACCAGAGAATGATAAATCACAATTCATCCTATTTTTGCAATGTTTTTCCCTATGTCCAAATCTATTGTAGGAATAACATACAGCATTGAAAGATAAGTATCTTTGAGAATTAGGTTGTCTGATAGGAGCCCTTTCAATATTGTTTCTTAGATCCTTGAATTGTCTACCATTGCATTGATTCTTCATGTCAGGAGGTTGATTCACCTTTGAACTTTGTCCTTTTTCAAATCCTAAACCACTTCTACCCATAGCAGGTCTATGAGAAATAATCAAATCATCAAGCATTGCAGTGCTTGCCTTGAATTTATCCACATGTATTTTTTCCTTTTTTGGATATAATTTCATAATTACCACTTCTTTCTCAAGATTTTTGCATTCATCCATCTTCCTTTAAATTTTAGCTTTTTTACAGTCTTCAATTTTTCTCTTTTCTCCAATTGTTCTAGCAGTCCAGTGATATCATCACATGCCCTTTTTAATTGATTACCGACTTCGCCATAATTTTATTTTAGCTTCTTATTTCACTCATTTTATTCATTTGTATTAACCTTCAAATCTTCATTTTATTTTGTATGCTCAATAGAGATCTCTTCTAGAGGAAGAAGAAATATTTTATCTTCCATGTATTCAAATTTTGGGACCTTGCTCAAGTTGTTAGAATTCTTAAAAGGAACCAAGCTTTGATAGGTCAATTGTTGATTATTTAGAATACTAAAAGGGGGGGTGAATTAGTATTCTATTAAACCATCCAACTATAAACCACCCAATTATTAAAGCACATATGACTTTAAACAAGAATGGAGACATTGAAATGAACATGACACCACAAAACACATCAACACCAAATTTTTATGTGGAAAACCAAAAATGGAAAAAACCACGATGAGGATTAGCTCACAATATATTATATCCAGATACATTATATTATAGGGCTCACTACTAGGACTCACTATCCTTAAAAGGCTCACAACCAAAATATAGGATAGAATGGCTAACTGCCAATATACAAAAAGATAGGGCTCACTGCCACAAATATGAACTAATGGAATGCACCTTCTATGTGTTGATTTTAGTTCCAATGAGGTTTTTAATGTGAAGTATAGTTCTTCATAGCAGTTGCATACTAATTTTGCTCTAATCCTTCACTTCTCCCTCAATATATTGCTCGCATCTGATAAATCATTTAAGCTCATAAATTCTCAGCATTCTTCACATCATACACATCTTTCTCCACACTCTTACTTCCTTTCACTCCAACTCTAAAGAGTCTTATACATATATATACAAGTATATTTCATACATCAATTAGGTCAGCCTAATTAGATGTAGGAAAACAAATCAAAATAGCTCTTGTCAACACCATATAAGATTTTTTTTTTTTTTATCCATGTAGTGCATCATATCAAGTTGGCATAGATCTATAACGGATCCAACTAACATCTACAATGTATGATTAATCTTCTTAATACATGTCATATATTAGGTCGGCTAAGAATGGGACCTAATCATGAAAAACTCAAAACCAACACACACTTCTCAAAGGTAAACACCTTCCAGATCTAATATTACTTTAGTTTCTCCTCTCATTGACATTAGATAGATTACCATTAGAACTGTAACATTAGAATGTTCTTCTTAATAAAATTCAAAGTCTCCCACACTAGTATACTGAACAAAGAAACAACTGTAGTGTATAGAGCTAACTTTGTCATTGATAACTTTTTGTACTGAACACAAAAATTCTCAAGATCTTGGATATATCTATCTAAATGAGTCATAATAATGAGATTAAGAGTGAATATTCATATCTCTTCTTCTTGTGAATTCTAGACTCAAAGACCAATGCATTAGATCATTAGTAAAGAACACTTTTGGTATAGATCATCTTCTAGTATACTAAATATGCTTCTCACAATGTTGACATCAATGCCAACACTAGAACAATGAAATCAACCTATATACACTCCATGCTCATGTTGCTAGGCTCCATATTTCCAACACAAGAGAGGTCCAAGTGCACAAATGTTAGAAATATAGGATGACAAAGATCAAGGAGGATGATCAATCCCCTAGGATCGAAGATCCCATGAAAAAACAACATAAGGACAAAGGGACACACAATATGTATAAGATACGTGCAATAGGACAAGACATAGTAGGATACAATGTTAAATTTGATGCAAAAGGGATGGACTAGCCATGGTTGTGCTCCACTGGCAAGCAAGTTATGTTATGATAGGTGGCCGTGAACATATGCTAACCAAGGATAGTGTAATTATGGTATACACTAGGTGAGCCCCAAAGTTAGGATGAGAAACACACACTAGGTCTATAAGGTGTGAACTCAAAACATGGGGTGGGACATGGGCAAGGTCATATCAATAAGTTAGTGCCAAAATGATCAATTCTATGCCAATGCTACACTAAGTCCAACCTTTGTGAACACAAGTGAAGCAAATATGTCAATATGTTTATGTCAAAATGACAATGCCAATGTAATAATGCCATGTATGTTCCCACTTTAAATGAATTGTTAAAAACCATACTATGAGCAATTACTGTAAAGTAGAAATTATAAATGCCAGTTGATAAGAGGGCCATTAGACCTTATTTGTAAATCCATATACAAATCATATATTTCCAAATAAAGTTGCATAATTAAAAGAGATGGTTTTAGCCCCCACATGCAATATCAAAAGATAACACATAAGGGATCCATAGATTCGAGGTTAGCACATGTCTTCTCTATAGTGATATAGTAGAGCTTGGAATCATCTTAATTCCCCAAATACCTTATGGAACAACAAACACAAAGGAGTAATGAAACATAACAGATAAGCAATCCTTTTGGGTCAACATGGAAGAGACCTAAATCTCTCAACACATTGCATCATCCCCAAAAGGAAAATAGAAGAATGTGATGACATATTTCGTTTCCTTTGTATCCTTGCAACAATGGAGTAACAAGGGTCATCCAAAGAAAACTCACAAACGTAAAGGCACACCAAGTAGCATAATATAGGGTATCACAATACACACATGCAATCACAAATACATAGAGAGGAAAAAAAAGTAGTATATCATGTACAAGCCAACCTATAATAGGTTGTCTACATCCCAATCTTGTTCATCATATACAAAAGGTAGATAAATAGCCAAAGGAGTAATGACAAGTGTCATACTAGGAAAATCACTAGGTACAACACGTGGTGATGCACTCTTTTTAGGAGGATCATCATGATTGTGTCCATCTAATTTCATAGAAGTGAAAAAAATCAATTCATTATGCACTTCATAAATTTTAGCAATCTCATCATCACCATCCAAATTAATCACAAAAGGAGGCCTAATGACAATGTCCATTGTATGCTTTTTTTGTTTTTGTTTAGAAGTTTCATGTTGTGGAAAACGTGGAGAATCATCATGCTTTATTTGAGTTGGTTTGTTCTTTTATTATAATTGATGAGCAATATCACAACATCTATGCCTATGCTCTTTAGCATTTTAGTTTCTTCTTGCATGGTTTTCAAGTTGTGATGATGTAGGACTGGGTTTATCAATCATCGATATCTTTTCTTCTCTTAAGAGAGGAACAAAAGGGACCTTTGAGGGTTGTGAAACCACTTTCTTTTTTAGGAATATAAAAAAAATTGATCGTAGGAGGCCCAAAGGGAATTGTATGGTTATCTATTGGTCCCTTTAGGATATAGGTGGCAAAATAACATCATATTTTGCTTCTTTTAGATCAAGCATAGGTTTATCCACAACATTTGGAGTGGGAGGAACAACTATGGGTCTTTCAATTTTAGATGGGATATTGGCAAGGGATAACTCTGTGATATGCTTTGCTTTAAAATTTTAGGATTTGAAAAATAAATCTTCACAAGGTTTTATAGCTTTTACACATTCAAGCAAAAATAAATCCAATGTAAAGTTCCCTCTGGAAGACAAAGGATTAAATCCACTATGATGCACTATAAAAATTTGGCTATCAAATGGAAATTTAAAGCACTTATGGATGACCGATGAGATAAAATTGATGGAGTGTAGCCATGGGTATCCTAACATCACATAAAATTGATTTGATGTCAGGATAATGGAGAATGATACATCTAATTGCTTTAGTCCAACTTTTAATGGAAGATTGTTCAAACCTATCATAGGGTGAGAAAAACCATCATTTTTTTTTTATCCATACTTTTAATTTCCATAAGAATCTTGGTAAATATCATGCACAAATAAGAATTCCTCAATGATCACATTCTCTACACACATGGGATCAATTAATATCCCATTTGTAGGCTTATCATTGATTCTTTCAACTATGTAAAGAGGACCATCAGGTGCATATTTAATTATATCATTGTTTGAGAAAGCAATGTCTAGAGAAAAGTTGGTTTGGACCTTACGAGGTTGAATGCAAATAATAACATGAGGGGTGTGGTCCAAAATGGGTTGACTAGTGTCAACACTATGAGTGAAAGAGTTGGAAAACCCAAGATACAAAACTAATGTACCAACATAGGATACGATGAGTCTCGTACTACATCTCACTAAAGTATTGGTAGTAGGAAACTAGGTTGTGATACTCATACAAGTTTCACCAAACCAAAAGTGTACCCAAAATGGATAAAAGACACTAAATAAAGATAGTAAACATCTAGAAATAGGAAACACAATACAAGTTTCAAACAAGATATTTGCAATTTTTAGATTTTAAATATGATAATTAACTGATTTTAGATGCAAAGGCCTAAAAATGATTACTTTTAAATGTCAACTTTAATTTCAAACAATGCACTATTTTTCAATAATTGAACTTGATGCAAACAACTACTAAAAATGCAATTTTTGAAACTAAAATAGAGATCTACAAACTGTAACTGGCTAATAAAATAAAGACAAACAGTGTGCAAAAAATTGGAGAATCACCTATACCAGGACAAGTTCACCTTAGGGAAAATGAGTCCTAGGATAGGGGTTTGAAAAATTAAATGCTAAATGTTTAACTTGATGTTTAAGCTCACTATTCCTAACTATAAAAAAATTCTTCAATGATAGTTTTCCCAAAAATATGATGAAAATATAAATGCAATTTTATGACAATGTATGAGCAAAATGGCAATTTTTTTTAATGTAATTTCAGATGAAATGCTGATCTAAATGACTTAAACAACTTTAGTGCAAGTTATTATACAAAAATTATGCAATATTTTTTTATTTTTATGAATTTAGATGATGCATGCATGCAATATGTAACCCTAAATGCAATGCAAGACAAGATGATGTAAAACCTAGATCTAGGGTTTCAAAGATCTCTAAATAAAAAAGGTATGATGTAAAATGTTAGGTTCACCAAAATGATGAACAGGACACCTTAATAATGCCAGGTTCACCAAAATGAATTGTTGGGGAAAGGGGTTCCTAAATAGGACTTTAAAGATCCACAATAGGTGTGTTTCCCTAGCAAAATTTCATTAGGAAAGAGATCAAACGAGTAGAAATTGACTTTAAACCTTAAAGGTGAGTCAATTAGACTTGGATCTTAGTTCCCTTAGTGTAGTAGAATAATGGGATAGATTTGAAACCAAATTGAAATGATATTCAATGCCTAAACTACATGAACTATAAGACCTAGAACATGACATGCAAATTCTTGAAAGTACAAAAACTAAAACCAAAGTTTGCAGTCTGAGAAGGGTTAGGAAACATGTACCAATCACCAAAAGTAGGATCTAAGATTTGTTGAAGGATAGGTTCACCTAAGGTAAATGTGTCGTAGTTAGGGGCCTTGAAAATTCTTTTTGTAGTCCTCTAAGGTAGGATCTTAGCTTATGTTTTGTACAAGTTCCACTATCGGGAAAACATAAGTAATTTCATAATTTGAGTTTTCATGACTTGAAAACAATGAATGCAACAAATGAAGTATTGTAAAATTACTCTTCAAGATGTTGAATCATTTTTCAGCTTATAACTTGCACATACAAAGAGGGAAAAACATTTTGTTTGAATGGGGGTTTGTCTTAGTCAAACGCCATGTTTGGAAATTAAACCTTGATAGAATGATAATGATAATGGAGAAGGAAATGATGAATGAAAACTTGCTTGCTACAACTCACCAATCCTTCAATAGCTTCCCTTAGAGGATTGAAGTCAAAGACATCACTCTAAGGACTTTGATCTTTCTTTTCTTGATTTTTCGGATACTTGAATGCTTGGATGCTTTGAGGATAAAAAATGCATACTAGCCTTTACAAGATGATATGAACACACATAAGATTTAGTGTATGATGATAGGATCTTGATTTCTACAACAAATTACTAATAAATCTACTCTTGAATTCCATTGACAACAATATTTTCTTATATAAAGTCTCCAAAAAGTGTGTTAGAATGCTTAGATTTGAATTGGTAAAAAGACTATGTATTTATAGGTGTTTATCTAATTTCTCAAAAAATAGATTCCAAATGTCAACAATTGCATATGAAATTTGAATCATTAAAAGACCACCAAAACCTTATTCAAAAATAGGTCCCATGACTTAGAGGGGACCCATTCGCCTTAGGGTGAATGGGTCCTGAATGTGATTAAAATATTAATTGCATTAATTAAATATTGTTTTCCCTTTTAGAAAAGGGATAAATAAGGCTTTGGAATACATAATTTGGAAAATTAGGAAATTAATTAAGTCCAATTATTTAAGACACCCAAACATAGTGTGAAATTGTAAAGGGTATAATATTTCCTACACTACATTTATATAAGACACAACTTTCATCTTGTTTTTCAATCTATCTCCATTACTTTCTTAGAGTTTTAGGGGATTCAAAGGAAATTTAAATACACATTTACTATGTTTTGTATTTTAACTTTCTTAGTTTTTATCCAAAAGGTGCAATAAAATATGTCATTATATGCATATGTATGCTTTTGTAATATCTTTTGAAATGGTACATGAATATTTAGAATAAATTAAGGATTATTAAGTAGAGATTGCAATATAGAGTGGAATGGAATTTTATGGTTTGAGCTCCCAAATATAGAGACAAGAAAATAAAACTCATATAAAAGTTAGGGTTTGTAGTCCATTAGGGTTTCATGTAAGTTATAATATATGTTGTAGGAATAACAAATGGTATTATAGTTGAAGGTCAACCATCCATCCACTTATAAATTAAGAAAATAATTTTTAATGTTATTTTTTTTTACCTAGCTAAATTATTCATACTTTATTAGTATTATTTTGCTAAATCTATTTTAATAAATTGTGACAAAAATCCTAGAGGATTGTTTCATAATGTGGTTTACTTGGTTAATGATTGTTAGAACACAACAATCTATTGAGAGGCGATCACTTAAAATTTGGCTCTTAATACCTTTTACCCTTTTATGTGTAGATTAAATCATGACATGCAGAGAAGTAAACATACACACACACACAACCCATAACACAAGATATATGTGGAAAGCCCAAGATATGGAAAACCACGATTAGAATAGTTTCTAGGATCTATTGTCCTAATCTACCTTCACAATTAATATCTTCTAATTAAAAAGTGTAAGGGCACTAACCATAAGGAGACACCAATCCCCTAGTTTTAGGAGCACCTACTCTAAGGAAGCACCAACTCCCTACTCTAAGCACTTACCCAGATATATGGTGGCACCTACCAATCATATATACAAACAAGAAATTATAGTTTGTTCCAAAGAACATAATTCAATGTTGAATCATATATGAAATTGTTCAAATCTTTGTTGCTATCAATGTAACTCAATTCTCTACTTGCACCTCCCTCTATTCTGCATCTAGATATAAACCTTGATTAATATATTCTGCCTTTTGTTTGGATTCTACTCATCTGCTATACCTTTGCAATTCTCCTTTTCTTTTTACCACATTCTGTGTCCACCTCAAGAGCTCACATATACTCTACTCAATACTATTGCACCCTTATCTATTAGTGCATTATTTTACTGCCTCAAGAAGCCATGCACACACTTTGCAATTCTCTCTCCTTTTTTTAGTGTACTCTCTGTCTGTCTCAAGAAGCACATAACACCCTTAGCAAAAATGCACTACTTACAGTATTCACAGTGTCAACTCACTCTCCCCAAAATCTGATTTTCACTTTTGTATATCTCACATTGACCTGCATCAAATGCCTTGAGATTCAAACATACATGTATGAGTCTTCTACTAGGGTTTTCTCAATATCACCTCTTCATTAAGCCACTCACATCTGAAATCAAATTTAGGATCATTGAACTTACTAAGTATGGCACTTTATTAAAACCATAAATCTTGATATGAATTTAATGCAATATCCTTGTACACTCAATCTTATTCTAGTTTCAATCACCTTTACAGTTTGTGCCACCACTCTATAAATATTGACACCAATCAAATTGGCCACAAGAGTTGGTTACAGACAAATTAAATTTATGCACAATGTTGGTTTATAGTTGAAACCCTTGTTCACACTATCATAGTCATTGTAGACCTTCAATTTTAAACCCAAGTCATTCATCTGTTGTTTTCATGCCATGATCTGTCGATCCTTATTCATTGTCCAACTTTAAAACACAACCATTAGATTAAATCCATTTAAATATTTATCATTTATTTTTATCCCATATGTTGTGCTTAGCATAGGTTCTCACGAAGACACATGTTACTCACCCACAATCTCACAATGCAGAGTCATAAGCCCACCATTTCTCATGGGTTGGTGGGATAACATCATCCATCACCTACATCATCACAAAAAATTCAAAACACCAATGTGAATTGGCTTATCGAGCAATTGATCATTTCCACCTGACTTTATGCGTTATCATCCACTTCCATCGCTCATCACTTTATTTGGTCCTACTATACACTTGTCATCAGCCTACAATCACATAGGGTCATGTGGGGACCCACTATACATGTCACAAGCTAGTGGGGAGACCGTTCGATCTTACAAGCTTGATTGCTTCCATTGATCAATCTATGAGAAAATATTTAATGGATGAATTGAGAAGTATTAAAGTTATTAATATTTTGCAATTTGGTAATTGCTACGAGAAGGGGCTAGTTGCACCGATGACTCCAAAGGCTTAAGTGATAACTTAAGCAACCTACAACTTCCTATACACAATCAACATCAAATTATAAGCTCTAATCATTTCTATGACTGCAAGACCTAGGGTTTATCTGCCAAACCCTAATTATGTCTAAGAGCACACATTAAATAATTATGAGCTCAACCTTTATCATCTGAATTTGCAAATCATGCCATTGAGAAGCTCTTGAGAAACCCACATCAAATATGTAGCTTGTTTTAAATTTTGACATCTGCAAGTGACCTTTACAAAATTATGGCAATATTACATGACAACCTTGAAACTTTTGAGCAATCATTGTAACAATTTTCAAAACATGCTCTTCTCTCCATCATTCTTCATCAAATCTTCCATACCTTCTAATATCATGCAAACAATCTCCCTTACAAGATATCACCAAGATATCCCCTTTTGACATCAATGAAAATAATATTCCTACAATCTCCCCCTTTGTCATTGATGGCAAAACCAAATGCTTAAACAACTCTATACCAATCAAAATAAAACTTATTATCATGATTTCTCATACACATCAACTCTCCCTGAGACATATTTTTCTTCATTAGATCCCTTGAATTTTCCCCCCTTGCTCAATTGCATGATCATTTACACACTTTCTCCCCCTTTGACATCAATGGAAAAGGACCCTCACTTTCCCTTTGACCAACCATTCAAAGAGAAAGAATAGATTCATAATTTTGCAACCATCAAGTCATTAGAAATTTGTAAAACCAAGTTTACCTAACTTGATTTCTCCTTCATATCTGGGAATGAGTATAATTTCAATAAAGCTCCCCCTAGAAAAATTTCCAATCACTAAGATTTAGTGATATGATGTGGGAGAAATTACTCAAAATTTCTACCTCAAGTATTCAAATTGTTCCTTGGGAAGAGGTTTGTGAATATGTCAGCAACTTGCTTTTTTTTTGGGAATATATTTTGTGCCAAATTCCTCTTCTGCAACCTTCTCTCTAATGAAGTGATACTTGATTGATATGTGCTTTGTCCTAGAATACATCACTGGATTCTTTGAGATGTTTATTGCACTTGAATTATCACAAAGAATAGAGATAGGTTTATTGTACTCAGCCTTGATGTCTTTGAGTGTCTATTTCATCCATAATACCTGAGTACATCATCCTGATGCTACTACATACTCTACTTTTTTTGTAGATAAGTTGACTAATTCTCGCTTTTTTCTCATCCAAGACACAAGTTTTTCTCCCAAAAAAAATGCACCACCACTTATGCTTCTCCTATCATCTGCACTTCCAACCCAGTCAACATCTGTATATGCAATTAAAATGAAATCTTTTCTCTTTGGATACCCTAGTCCATAGTCAACAATTCTTTTGATATATCTAAAAATTATTTTTATTGCATTGACATGAGACTGTTTGGAAGAAACTTGAAATCTTTCCACCATACATACTTCTTTCATGATGTCTAGTCTTGATGTAGTTAATTACACCAAGCTTCCAATCATTGACCTATACATTGTTTGATTAGGATCTAGGGATTCATTTGATTTTCTCAACATACAACCAGTTATCATGGGGGTACTAATTTGTCTACTATCTTCATTTCCAAACTTCTTAAGCATTTCCTTAGCATAATTAGTTTGAGATATAAATATCCCATCATCAATTTGTATAATCTTTAAACCAAGGAAAAATGACAACTCTCCTATCATTGACATATCAAATTCATCTTACATTTCTATAGCAAATACTTTACATGTCTTATCATTGCTACCACCAAATATGATGTCATCCGCATAAACCACAACAATAATCATTTTATCACTTTTAGATTTGAAGTACAAATTACTGTCTGCACAACCTTTCTTGAATCCTTGTTGTAGATACTGGTCTAGTCTTGAGTACCATGCTCTAGGTGCTTGTTTTAGACCATACAATACTTTCCTCAATCTACAAATATATTCTTCTTCTTTTGATAGCTAAGATCCTTCTGGTTGTTCTATGTAGACTTCTTCTAGTTTTCCATTCATAAATGCAAATCTAACATCTAGTTGATAGACTCTAAATACTTTAAAATCTAAAAATGCAAGAAGCATTCTTATGGCTTCTACTCCCACAATAGGTGTAAATGTTTCTTCGTTCATGGCTTTAACTTGTACATACCCCTTACACACCAATATTTCTTTGTTCCTTACTATAGATCCATATTCATTGAGCTTGTTCCTAAACACCCATTTAGTGCCTATCACATTTTTTCTTGGGGGTCTAGAAACAAATTCCCATGTCTTTTTATTTTCAATCTGATTTAGTTCTTCTTCCATGAATTTTATCTAGCTCTCATCCTTGCTGTCCTCAATATAGCTTTTAGGTTCAATTTGTGACAAGAGAGAAAAATTTACTTGTTCCTTGTTCTTTGCAAGTCTTCTCCTTATCTGAAGTCCTTCATTTTTATCACCAATTATTTGATCTATAGGGTGATCCTTTTGAACATTTTTAGTAGGTTATTTTTCAATTTCTTCTTCTTCATTAGCAACATCTCCACAATCTAATTCTTCTTTAAATTTATTCTTATCATTTTTGACATGCTTTATGTCTTCATCAATATTGACATTGATGCTTTCCAAAATCTTGTGCAACCTTTTGTTATAGCACTTGTAAGATTTTCTTTGGGTGGAATATCCTAGAAATATCCCTTCATCACATCTAGAATCAAATCTTCCTAGGATTTCATCTTCTCTTTCAATGTAGCATTTTCTACCAAACATGTTGAAATACTTGATAGATGCTAGTTTGTCGTACCACAGTTCATAGGGTGTCTTATCACTATTTTCTCTTATTTGAACTCTATTTAAAATGTATATAGCTATATGAATTGCCTCTCTCAAAAACATATCTACTAATTTGGCCTCATTCAACATTGTTTTGGCCATATCCTTAACTACCATGTTCTTTCTCTCAACTACTCCATTCTATTGTGGAGTTATTGGTGCAGAGTATTGTCTCTTAATTCCATGTTTCTCAAAATATTCAATGAATTAACTTGATGTCAATTGTTCTCCTCTATTCAATCTTAAGCACTTGATTCTTCTCTCTATCTCCTTCACAACCATCTTCCTAAATGTCTTGAATCTTTCAAATGCTTGAGACTTATCCTTTAGAAATGTTACCCATATCATTCTGGAGTAGTCATCAATTAGCAACATGAAGTATCTTTCACCTTTCAATCCTCTAGTCCTTGTAGGACCACATAAATTAGTATGAACCAATTGTAATGGTTTTGTGGTAGAATATTATTTTGTTTGGAATTTAACCCTTGTTTTCTTTCTTGATTGACATTCTTTACAAATGGAATTTGGAGGATTAGTTATCTTAGGCATATGTCTTACTAGACCTCTTATACTTACTTTCGCCAAATTATCAAAATTAGCATGCTCCATTCTCATATGCCACAACCAACTCTCATTATCTTGCCTATCAGACAACTCTAACCTTTTACTTCACAAAGATTATAAAGGTTAGAGTTAGTTCTTACTCCTTGTGCAATTTTCTTTCCATTTTTCCTTGTCCTACATCCTTCTAAATTAAATGTGACTTTATAACCATTTTCACACATATGACTTACACTTAGCAAGTTATGCTTGAATACTTCAACATAAAAGACATCTTTAGTAGGATTTTTACCATCTAAGCTCAATATTCCTTTCTTGCGGATCTTTACTACAGTGTTGTCACCAAAACTAACTTCCTTTGCATTTCTTAAGTTGGATGGATTTTCTCTTATCACCAATCATATGTTTTGAGAAAGCACTATCTATTACCCACAAATTTTTCTTTTTGGCATTAAGTGTCATTTGTGCAATCATTTATTGTGCGAGATTTTTCTCTTTTTCTTTCCATACCTTCTTAGGTTTCTTTTCCACTTTCTCTTCCTTCTTCCCAGGAGCATTAGTCTCTTTATTTGCTTTGGGTGGTGTGTTTTTCCTTTTCCCACTCTCAACATTTGGTCTTATGAAATTTTTTCTACAATTCCTTGCTATATGACCAAATTTGTTACAATTGTAACACATCACATTCATTTCAACTAAATGATCAAATGAATTATTGTTTAGAAAATTAGTACTCCTTTTTGGAAGAACTCTACATTTTCTATTTCTATGACCAAATTTATTGCATGTATAACAATACCCATAAAAGTATAATGACTACCTAGTCATAGCATTTCCTTGAGTAGGATGAGGGGTCTTCTTTGCATTGGTTTCTTCATATTTCTTACCCATGTGAATCCATCAGCATCAATTCTTCTTATGTTTTTCCTCTTTTGATGATGATCAAGAGTTGATTGGTTGTTCTTCTTGTTTGCAATAGGCATATTTTATTCTTCAAATTCTTTTATCTCAATATTCTTCTTTTCCTCTTTAGAGATGTCCTTGTAAGATTTCTTAAGTCATCTATATTAGAATTTTCTCCTACTCTAAATCTCTCATATATTTTTGCAGAAGCACTTGTATAGGTACTTTTTCCTTTCTCAAGGCCTAAACCATATTTTTCTTTGTTAGATGTATTCTGTGTACTTATCAATCCATCAAGAATCTTTGAGCCTCCCTTCAATTTTAGGCCTTTCTCTATTTTTTCTCTATCCTTTCCCAAGTCCTTTCTTAATGCAACTATTTTTTCCTCTAGTTGCATGCATTTATCCACTTCAAATTGCAGTTTGAATTTGAATACTTCAATCATTTTGGCTTCCTCTACTTGAGGCTTCATGCTCACCACCAATTGGTTGGATTCATCAATATTTTTGGCTAGTTTGTTAGTCTCCTTTTGGGAAAGTTTCTTTTGATGTTTATTCTCTTTTTTTAAGTTTTTCAATCTCCTCTCTTAGGTCATCAATCTCATCTAGGGCACAAATGAGTTCTCCTTCTAGGTCAACTTCTCCTTCCTATTCACCTTCTTCACCAAATTTTTCAAACTTTCCATATTTCTATCCTTAAGATTCTTTTTCCATGAAAAGGAATTAATTTTATTTCATGACAAAGGCACAATCTAGTTCATCCTCTAAACTATCATTGACATCAAATGCATCACTATCCTCTTGAATGTACATAATTTTATTCTTCTAAAAATTCCTTCTCTTAGGGAAGTAAGGTTTCTTCATTTTTCCATCTACTTCTTTCTCAAAGTTATCCTTATTTTTGTAAGGGTATTTGGAAATAAAATGACCTACTTTACCAAAATCAAAACACATGAAGTGTAACTTACCTCTATATTTTCTAGAGCCTCTTCTTAATCTCTTGATGAAGTTTGTTTCTTCCTCATCAGTCTCTTCATGATTGGATGTAGACACTTCCTCTTTGTATTTCTTGGATGTCTTAATCTTTTCTTTGTTGGAATCCTTAAATGTAACTTCTCTTTTAGATGGTTCAACATTTCCCATCCTCATCTCATAGGAAGCAAATATGCCATGCAATTCATCAAGAGTAAGTTTTTCAATTTATTTTTCTTCCTCAATTACTAATATCTTGGGGTCATATCTAGATGAAATGGACCTTAAAAAATTTTGCACATTAACTGAGTATTTTACTTATTCTCCAAATCCTCTGATTGAGTTCACTATTTCATCAACTCCGAGAAGATAGTCTATAATCTTTTCTTCTTCATTCATTTTGCAACATTCAAACTTGGCTCTGAGGATCTGCAATTTTGTAAGTTATACCTTGTCATCTCCTTCATAAATTAATTTCAACTTCTCCTATACATCATGTGTAGTTTGACAATGCATAACCTTGACAAAAAATGAACTAGACAAACCACAAAGAATAGCATGTGTTTCCTTTGCATTGTTCTCATAATCCTTCTTTCTAGCAACATCAGTAGGAGCTATAGCCAGTGGTGTATTTCCATTCTTAATAGACATCCAAACATAAAACCCTAAAGATCTCAAATATGTCTCCATCATAATACTCTAGAAGGCATAATTTTATCCATCATATTGAGGTGCCTTGTTTGTAGAAGAACCTTCTTGACTGGCCATTGTGTTCACTTGTCCAAGATCTACTTGAGCTGATTAAGCTTATCCTAGGGAACCAATGCTCTTATACTAATTTTTAGAAAACAAAAATCTACTAAGAGGGTGGGGGTGAAACAATAGATCACTTAAAATTTGACTCTTAATAACTTTTACCCTTTTATGTGTAGATTAAACCATGGCACGTAGAGAAGTAGACATACACACACAACTCATAACACAAGATCTACATGGAAAACCCAAGATGGGAAAAACTGTGGTGAGAATAGCTACTAGGATCTACTATTATAATCCAACCTCACAATGAATATATTTTAATTATAAAGTTTAATGGAACAAACCCTAAAGAGAAACCAATCACCTAGTTTTAGGATCACCTCCTACTAGGAAGCACCAAATCACTACTCTGAGCACCTACCCATATATCTGATGGAACCTACCAATCATATTTACAAATAAGAAATTATAGTTTATTCCAAAGAACATAGTTCAATGTTGAATCCTATCTAAAACTATTCAAATCTCCATTGCTATCAATGCAACTCAATTTTCTACTCTACACCTCCCTCTATTATGCATCTAGATATAAACCCTGACTAAGATCTTCTACCTTTTGTTTGGGTTCTATTAATTTTCTATTCCTTTGCACTTCCCCTTTTCTTTTTACTGCATTCTTTTTGCACCTCAAGAGCTAATATATACACTATTCAATACTGTTGCACCCTTATCTACCTCAAGAAGCCATGCACACACTTGTCAATTCTCTCCTTTTTTTAAGTGCATTCTCTATCCACCTCAAGATGCACATAATAACCTTAGAAAAATGCACTACTTATAGTATTCACAGTGTCAACTCTCCCCAAAATCTTATTTTCACTTTTGTATATCTCACACCGAATTGCATCAAATGCCTCAAGATTCACACATACATGTATGGGTCCTCTACTAGGGTTTTCTCAATATCACCTCTTCATGAAGCCACTCACATCTGACATCAAATTGAGGACCACCGAACTTACTAAGTATGGAACTTTATTAAAACCCTAAACCATGATATGTATTTAATGCAATATCCTTGTACACTTGATTTGATTTTGGTTTCAATTTCCTTTGTAGTATGTGATGCTACTCCACAAATCCTAGCACCTATCAAATTGGTCATAGGAGTTGGTAGACCAATTAAATTCATGCATTGTGTTAATTTATAGTTGAAACCCTTGTTCACACTATCATAGCCATTGTGGACCTTCAATTTTAAACTTGATTTGTTAATTTGTTGTTTTCAAGCCATGATCAATCGATCCTTATTCATTGTCCAACTTTAAAACATGACTATTGGATTAAAGTCTTTTAAATAATCACCATATATTTTTATCCCATATGTTGTGCTTAGTGTAGGGTCCCATCAAGACATGAGTCACTCACTTGCAATCCCGCAAGGTAGAGTCATGGTCCCACCATTTCTTAATGGGTTGGCAGGCTAATGCCATTTGTTTCCTACGTCATCATAGAACAATTCACAACACCAATTTGAGTTATCTTATCGAGGAATTGATCATTGCCATCTGTCTTCATGCATCATCATCCACTTCCATTTCCTATCACTTTATCTAGTCCCATTGTACACTTGTTATTAGCCTGCAATCCCATAGGGCTAGATGGGGACCCACCACATATGGTATGGGCTAGCAGGGAGACCATTTGATCTTACAAGCTTGATTGCTACCATTGATTAATCTATGAGAAAATATTTAATGCATGAATTAGGAAGTATTAAAGTTATTAAATATTTTCCAATCTAGTAATTGCTAGGAGAAGGGGTTGGTTGCATTGACAACTCCAAAGGCTTACGTGAAAACTTAAGCAACCTACAATTGCATATACATAGTCAACATTGAGTTTTAATATTTTTTCATCACCATGACTGCAAGAAATAGGGTTTATCTTCCAAAACCTAATTATGTCTAAGATCAGACATAAAATAATTATGAGCTCAAATTTTATCATCTGAATCTCCAAATCATGTCATTGAAAATCTTTTGAGAAACTCACATCAAATATGCATCTTATTTTAATTTCTGACATCTACAAGTGACCTTTGCAAAATTGTGATAATATTACATGACAACTTTGCAACTTTTGAGCAATCATTGCAACAATTTACAAAACATGCTCTTCTCTCCATCATTCTTCATCAATTCTTCTAGACCTTTTAATATCATGCTAACAATCTCCCTTATAGGATATCACCCAGATATCCCCTTTTGACATCAATGACAATAAAATGCCAACAATGATGATATAAGATATTTTTAATAAATACATACCAAGGGATTGTAACAAATTTATATTGTTAGTTGTATCATTGAACCATGCTACCTAAAATGGTGGGACCTATAAATTGAGTGTAATAATCCTTGACAAAGAATGTTAACATCCATAGATAAAATATAGTCATATTTGTGTAATGATTCATTGTGATGTTATTTTATTTTATTATTTAAAATATCTATGGAATTACCCTCTTGAGCTAGATATGTCTCAAAGTGTAGAAGAGGTCTATAACCATCTTGTTCATTGTCCTTTTCACTCCTTGATTTAAGGATATGAATCTTAATGTTTGGTAAATTGGTCACTTTATCCATGTTTGGGTAAGAACACAAGGGATAAGATTTAATATAAAAAAGAACAATAATATATTAGAAAATCTTCTAGGGAAACATTAGTGCCTTAATCCTTAGATTTTTTCTAGAAAGGGTCAAAATAAAGTGTTGATCTTGTATTTATTCATTTTAATTTCCCTATAAAGAGTGGTGAATTTTATGTTGAGCAATCCAAATTATAATTGAATAATTTAAAATGGAAGGAATATCATTGTATGAGAACAATCAAGAAAAGAAGTTCTCTAGTTCAAAACCTAGAGGAAGGATCAACATACATAGAAATCTAAAAATTTTGGTAATAATTATATCTATACTTTAAAAAAATTCAAAGGTGCTTCATTAAATAATGATAGAGATATCAAAAACTCATATCATAGTGATAAATATATTCCTAAAGATTTTATAAATGAAATTATTGAAGAGTGGTGTAACCTTGATTTGAATAATTCCTAAATGTTCTTGAGAGACAAAGAAATAAAAGGGAAGTAGAGATCCATTTTGTGGCTAAATTGATAAAAAAATTGCTTCATCATCTAGAGTACAAGGCATTCCTATAGATGATGGAATGTGCATGATAAGGGTTATGAGGAGTACATAAGGATATTGAAGAAGAAAATCATAGAGAACAACCTAGAGCTAGGTTATGGCATAGAAATGAAAATGATGACCTCACCAAAGAAATAGAAAACTTAAGAGATAATATGGATTGATTACAGGTTGAGAGGAATGTAGAATACTTGATAAGAAAAAAAATAAAATCTTAGAAATATAGACTCGTAGAGTTATAGAAGAGTAGGAAACCTTGGTGGTGGAAGTAAGAACTATGGTGGACCTAGAAATAATAGAAAAAATCTCTTGGTAGGCCTCATATAAATTTAAAAATGTATTAGACAATTGAACTTAGTTAGAATACTAGTGCATCCTAATCTAGTTCTTGAAAAAGTATGATCTAAGCTTGTAAAATTTGAAGGAAATAATACTATATAGAGAGAATATTATCTCAAAGATTTTAATAACTTTACTAATGACTATGAAATTGAAGAAGAGGATGTATTGATGAAGTTTTTTATTCAATCACTGGATGAAATAACTATAGAGTGGTGTAAGAGTTTTCCCAATACTAGTATTGAATTTTAGGGAAATTTCTAAAGGATTCATAGAGAATAGCATGCGAATAAAATTGACCCTAGGTTCATAATAAATGAGTAAAAGAGTATATCAAAAGGAGGAAATGAATTAATGCCAAATTTCAATGCAAGATTTACTATATTAATATCCAAAAATCTAGCTCATAGGAGAACAATGAATCTATCTTTGGTCTTATATTACAACACATATGATGCAAAGATGGGAAATTTTTGTAAAGAAAAAGGCGAATGAAATTAAGAAATTCACATAAAATTTCCTCTAACTTTAAGAGAAATAAAATAACTTCACATAAAAGAAAAAGGGGCCTTGAAATTAATAAATTCACATAAAATTACCTCTAATTTAGTCTCAGAGGGCTTTTTCATTTTGCTAGAATAGTGTGGTCTTACTGAAAGTGGGCATCTTTGCATTGTTAGTGTTGAAAAAAAGAGTACTTACAAGTGACTGGTTGGTTAAATTAGGGATTGCTAGGCCTTTTAATTGTGTCTTGTGCAATCAATCTCTTGAATACTTTGGTCATTTGTTCTTGCAATGTCCTTTTCCCCAATCTTGTTGGTTATTTGTGTTGCAAAAGCTATATTTTCATACTCCTTTACCAAATTCAGTATGTGACCTTTTCTCTTTATGGCTTGTGCTATATAAGACTTCCTTTTTTGCATGCATTTGGTGAGTTATCCCAACATTAGTTTTATGGGCTATTTGGTGGGAAGGGAACGAGCATTTTTTTAGAAAAACTTTTGCTTCTATTTGTTTAGTCGATGCAATTATTGAAAAATTAGTTATTGAAGTAGTAAACACTTGGGTGCAAGAACATAAAAAACATTGGTTCTTTATTCTCATCATGGGATAACTTCATTCTTAAGAGGTGGTAGGGTATAACTTTGTCTTTTAAAGGAAGCTTGAAGAAACTACCTTACAAGGAAAAGGTGGATAGGGGCATGATTAAATAGCTTCCACCAATAGAAGGTTTCTACAAGCATAATTTTGATGGAGCCTCTAGAGGAAACCCTAGCATTTCAAGGGAAGGTGTTTGTATTAGGGATGCAAGGGGAATTATGAAAGCAACTAAGTCAATAATTCTATCATAGAATCAATAGCTCTCCTCCATGGTTTGATCCTTGCAAGACAACTTCAAGTTAGGGAAATACACATAGAAGGTGATTCCCTGATAGTTGTCAATGCATGGAAAGAGAGAAGATGCATTAATTTCCACATGAAATATGTCTTGAAAAATGTTTGGAATTTGTTAGATGAATTTGAATAATATCATATATCACATACATAAAGAGAGGGAAATATTCTTGTAGACCATTTAACAAACATGGGGTGTGATAGGTGTTTGCCTCCTACAATGATCTAACAACTAAGCCCTTACAACTATGATTCAAAGATTGGACATCTAAACTGAATATCCATTTCAATCATCATGAAGGTGCATTTAACTCATAACCCTAGGGATGTGAAATTGAAATGGGTTAGCACAATATGTGCACTAAGGATTCAAAGTAGCCATATTCATTCTAAAACTAAGAAAAATATAATGGTGAAGGTAAATTGCTTAGAAAGAAATAACATAAATGATGAACATCAACCAACAACTATACTAAGCTTAAATGCATGACATAAATGAAAATATAAGAAAACAAATAGGAAACTACTCTATCTACTTTGGTTGTAGGAATAGTTACATAATGAAATTCTAGTGGTTGCAGGAAGAGTTAGTGCTAGATTCTTAACTAATTACTAAACAGAGAGTAATAACTAAACTAATAATAAACTAAAGGATGAAATGATCACCAAGTGGCACCCCTTGGATAAGTATCCTCTAAAACTAATGTAAACTCAGATGCACAAACTTATAACTTCATTTTATTCATTGGAAAACATGAGAACAATAGAGCAGTCTAACTATATTGCTGAAAAGTAAGAATGCAAGTGCATCATTAGATCATGCAACCTTCTGAGAAGGAGAATCTGAGTCTTATTTATAGGAAAAGAAAATACTAACTAATCACCTAGCAAGGTGATCAACTCCAATAGATTAGGAGGATGCCACTTTAGGGAATGCATGAAAAGTAGAGAGCTAGTTACGCATGCACATAATTTGGTTAGAAATGCTTGCCTCAACACAAATTTAGCACAACAGTAATGCCTATATTCACTCAATAGCAATAAAGACCATTTACAAGGTGGATACAACTCGATTTTCATGAGGAATATCCCACCGTCGACCTTGATTGACCTTTGAATGATTCCCTTGTTGAATGTTATGGTGAACGACCAGCTAGCATAATCTTCTCAATTTAGTGGCCTTTAATCATATCTACATGGAAATATTAGTACACACAATAAACACATATCTATAACTATCTTAAATAACATTCATTAATCCACATGTAGAATTAACACAAAAAGTCCATATATCATGTTAATGTCATTAAAGATTTGCAAAAATAAAATTAGACCCAATTTCTATGGTTTTGGGGAAATATCAACATTCAAACATCAAGGTCCATGACAACTTCAAAAAATTGATCATAAATTCTACCAAACTTAAACCATAAAGTAGACTCATCACTCCCCCCAACCTAAGGTTTTTAGGGTCCTCCAACAAGGGAAGGGTTGTTCTTCTACTTAGTCAAAGCCTTGAAATTTGCAACCAGCAACTATCCTACATCAGTGTTTACTATGTGTTAATTAGGATCCCAATAGAACCCTTATTTTCTATCCAATTTGTTCCATCTTTTTCTCTCTGTAGCAATATCATAGTGGTAAAACCTAAAATTTGGCATGGGCCACATCAGGATGGGTGGTTGAAAAGTCAGTGGAAGCAAAAATCATCCATTTTTCCTTCCAATCTATATATATATGTCAATTCTTTTAAGTGATACAACATAGTTCTATATAGAGTGTGGCTCAACTTGTTTTAGCTCATCACTTAAGTTGTTCCATCTTTGTGAGAGGTATCTCTTCACAGTTTCCTCTTTTTCTTTTGCCACCACCTCATATTCATTGTAAATTGCCTCTATCCAAGGCATGATCCTATTACCATAGCTAGGTCTGAAAAGAATTTTGTGCCAATCCCAATAAATGTCCCTTGGGTTTCTTGATTTAGCCCTGATGGCCAAAGGGACGTTGGATTCCATTTGTCTATAAGCCCTGCATTGTTGTTCCCAACTAATCTCATTCTATACCCAAGACATAAATTCCTTTAATTGGACATCCCCAACATAAAATAGTGGATTCCAATCATCATCTTGAGTCATAGCATAATTATGCAAATAGAATTCACACAACAAATTCTTCATCTTAGGGGAAGCAATCCGATAAGCATTGAAAAATTTAATAGGAGTCTCAATGGAAGGGTTCAAACCTAAGACAATCCTTTCCAACTTAAAAGAAAGATATTTCTTCTTCAAATCCAAAGCATAGACCCTTGGAGGGGTTCTACATTTTACTATCTAGCGTACCAAGGTTGTCATATTGTCCACCTTCTTTAAAGTAGCAATTTATGCATCCTTGTCTTTAATCTCCTCATCTCTCTTTTGAATTTCCTTCTTGTGTTTCTCCTCCTTCCATTCTTCTTCCTTTCTTTGCATCTCTTTCCATAGATTCATAATTTTTGTGTGTACTATAAAATTAGGGGGGTTATGTATTCCCACCAACATTTTTCCTGGCATTGATGCTTGCTCTTCATATAGTACCAGATGTAGGGATTCGGGTTGTTTAGTCAATTTTGGTTACAAGGGCACTGATTATTCTCCCAATTCTAGCTACAGAACCTCTTGTTCATGTTCTTGCTCATGTTGTAGGATCTCTTGTTGTAGGGTCTCTTGCTGCATGAAATCCTGATTTTCCTCATACCCTTGATTCTCAACTTGTTCAGCAAGATCTGCCAGTATTATGTTTGTTGCTTTCTCAAATATTTCCTCTCCCATGACATTCACTACCCCATTGGAGCTTTTGTGTCCCCTCATGGTGTTTCTCTAGGCTTAGGGATTTCCTACGGAGGCATATCAAAGGTTAGCTAAACTGGTCTTGATTTCCTAGGAGGGCTTTCACATTTTTCTTTGGTTGCAGGATGAACAGTGTCATCCTTCCGCTTCTTAGAGCTTGGTACTTCTTCTTCTGCCAACTATTTTTTATCTTTTCCTTTTCTTATTTTTTCTTCTCTTTTATGCCCTAGTTCTCATTAGGATGCCAAGAGGAATATCATCATGAAAATCTGGAGAGGAAATTTCTTTGTCTGAGTGCTCTATCTCAGAAGAGCTAATCTCTATGGTTTGTTCTGTTGTAGGAGGGTTTACACTAGGGCTTGCGCTAAAGGTTGAAGCACTAGGAGTGGATTCAACCATGCTCAATCTCCTTCTATACCTATGAGGTTGAGGTAAAACTCTAGGTTGCAAATGCTCTAGTCTAATTTTTTCAATATTTACAAATTCTTCCCAAGTCATCTCAGACACATCATGCATAGACTTCTCAACTAATAATTTGATCAAACAATGGTGGGAAACAGAATTGTCCCTACCTTTTTGAGTCTCAGCTACCATGATTGAAATAAGGTGGTATAGCATGTTTGGCACATTCATCCTCCTCCCGTGCCTCATGTGATTTAAGAGCTTGAAGTGCACAAAATGTAGATTCGACTGGCATCCTTCACAGGTGATATATTTTATAACATAAAAAATCCATTTTCTTTCATGACTCAGGTGGAGAGGTTCTTTTCACACCTTGTTTGTCCACACTCAATGGAGGGTCACCAGGTTCTGTAAATTTGGCCCTAGCTGACTTGGTGTCTTTAGAAGTAGGGTAATTTTCACCATCGATAGGAAACCATGTAACTCTGCAATTCTTTCTTGAGTAGCCAATACTTCCAGCCCTTTTACCATGGCTTTTCCCTCAGACAATGTCTGGTCAAATTCTAACGCAACATTTTCATCAAAACCATTAAGCTTCAAGAAGTAGTCTAACTAGCCATAGTTTCTGAATTCAGCTTATGAAGGTGCATCCTGCAATAATACGTTGTGAACCATGGGTTCATTCCTAATTAACCCATTTCCCATTGTTCAGTTGCCTACAATCAAACAATCGCTTTGCAAATTTTTCCTTCCTGCAACACTGCCAAATTTTCAAAGCCAATGTCATTTGAATTTTCCCTTTTTGTTTTACCTTTTTTTTCTTTCACTTTTACCTTTTGGCGACTTAAGATTATGACAAGATCAATAATGGTAGTAAAGGAGTAATAAGGGAAGGTTATGATTGAGAAAAATGGTGGCGGTGGTTGGTGTCACCTCACACATATGAGCCATCATCTCACTCAGAATTCAAATTCACTCGATTTAAACTTGCTGACGTAGACTAGCATGGATTGGCATGTGGGAAAGGTACTCACATCTTCCCCCCCAACCTAAATTTGAGCATGTGTCCTCAAATGCGAGGTGGTAAGGATGATTTGATAGGGATAGGGAATAAAGGCATGCTATGGTGAACATCCATATTAATTCACAACAATTAAATGAATGCAATAAAAACAATTAAGATATAGCAATTAATGTGTACATACCTAGATTCATGGAAGATTTGTTGCAAAGATCATGGAGAAAGTACTAGTCTCCTTTTATGAAATAAGTTGAGCAATTAATGAAAATGAGGTGGAATGAGGTGAAGTGGAATGAAGTGAAGTGATGGAAGAGAGAGAAAGGTGGAGATGGATGGGTGGATGGGTGGATGGGTGAAGAAGTGGACTCCCACAAAAGTGGTCTTTATTATGACAAGGTACATACCTTAATTAACTAAAAGGAGGGACACTAGGTCCACTTCCCGTGGCTGTAGGAAGCTCGAGTGTTGCATGCTAAGTGAATTTCTACAAGAACTCCTTTTTGGAAGTTGGCTTGTGATACAATCTGAGGCAATGACCATTGACGAGCAGCTTGAATTTTCCTAGGTCAATAGTAGTGAGCTGAATAGCACCATTGGGAAATACTTCAAAAACCTCATATGGTCCTATCCACCTTGTCTACAATTTTCCTGCATTATCCTGATACCTTGAGTATAGACTAGGGCCCAATCTCCTGGTTGTAATTTCTTGTCCTTGATGAATTTATCATGCCACTTGATTCTTTGATTCTGCACCACCTCTGTGTGATGCAAGTCTACTCTCCTCATCTCATCCAAAGCATTTAGCTTCATGATTTTTTCTCTTTGTGCCTCAGATATATCCATCCCCGAGTCTCATATAGTACTAAGAGTCTTATGTTTAAATTCAATGGGAATCATAGTTGTCTTTCCATACAACAACTCAAATGGAGTGAAGCCTACAATTGTTTTCTAGGTAGTTTTGTCGGCCCAAACAGCTTCTGGTAGCTTGTTTTTCCAATCATTTTTTTGTTGGAAAAAGTGCCTCAAACATTATAGACTGAAACCTCCTTTAGAGTAATGTCGGTGTGACATTCTGATTGTCTGGCCGACTAGTAGTTTGTTTTATCCAATTCTGAACAAGTCGTTGTGACCCTGAAGAAGTCTTGCTGAAAGGTTTACTGTGTAGCTATCGTTGTGACAAGGTGTGTTTGTTGTGACCTTATAGCACTCAGGAGATATCTGGACGAAAGGCAATTCATTCGTGTATCGGCGAGACTCTTGGCGACTAGAGTTTCAAAGTGACTTCAACATTCGGGGAGATGTCTCAGCGAAGTGTTTATCTCTCGCCGACAATGTATGTATTGAGGTCTTCAGAGTAACCTATATTCACTCGGTAAGATGTCACCGCGAAAGCAAATGTTATGTCGATAGTGTTTGTTTTTTTTGTTTCATCGGGGAGACTTGGCCAAAGGAAATGCCATTGGTATGATGTCCTACTGAAGTGACTATGTCTCAGCGATGAAAGACTCAAGTGTTAAATCTTCGGTATAACTCAAAGCTATCGGAGAAAGGTCTTAGTGATAGATGAGAATCATGCCGACAGGGACTACTTGGGAGTTATCGATATAACTCTTAGACTTCATTATGAAGTCTGAGCGATAAGCTATTGTCTTTCTGATAGTCGATGGCTATCGGGGTAACTCTTGGTGACAGTTAGTCTTCAGTGAAACATATATAAATCGGTAAGTTCTCTCAGTAGTGGACAAATGTTTTGGCGACAGGTGAACACTTCGGAGTAGCATATGAAGATTGGTATGAATTCTCAACGATAGATGTGAGTCTTTCCAACTTTCATTTGGTGCTCGGTAGATATGGGAACTTCAGTGTAACCTTAGTGATTTGCTATGACCTTCTGGCAAAAGCGATAAGTCAAGATGACTGCTTGGTGACTCGGTGAAACTCTTGTAGCTTGATAGAACGTCCTGTCGACTAAGATAACTCTTGGTGACATCAATATGATTTCAATGTGGCATCAGCGAGACACAATTAGTGTCTCACCAAGATGCCAATACAATACAAATTTTTTTGACCGAGTATGACTTCCGATGTGGCATCATGTGGACGAATCAGAAGAGCTGAATTGGAACCGTTGGGAGTCTGTTCATTGCGACGGTTCTGTGAGGGAGCTCAAAAGTCAAGGAACACCATGGATATAGTTGGAAATTACAAGTTCTTGGGGGTTGGATAGTAGTTCGATCAACAGTGAAGTGTGAAGAATTCAAATTGTATCAGTAAAGGATTTAAAATTTGTAAAGGTTGTAACTTGGATGTTTTTTCTGTTCGAAGAAGGTTCATGATGAATGCTACTATATAATGACACTAGAAAGATAAGTCTAGAATTGTATGTAATTTTGATTACTGTAATACAAAGTGATTTCTCTTGGTGTGGTGGGTTTTTCTCCCGTAAGGGTTTTCCCACATATATCTGGTGTTTCATGTGTGTTTGTCTAAATACTTTGTTTCTGTAATTTGTCTCATAGTGCATCTTAACTTGACTATAATTGAAAATTTAAAAGTACTTCTGCACTCTTTCCTGAGGTATTGACGTTAGGAGAATTGTTTTCCGCATCTAGTTTTCCTTACATTTTTATGAACAACCACTGTTTTGGTTAGGATGGCTTCAATCTCCTGGTTGGTCACCTCAACTTGGCCATTGGTCTGAGGGTGATAAGGAGCAGAGTTCTTGTGTCTTATGTTGTACTCATTGACCAGTGCTACAAGGGTTGATGTGAATTAAGCCCCTTAATTAGTCACTATCTCTCTTGGAACTCCATACCTTGTGAAAATATCCTCATAAAGAAATTCAACAACCTTATTTTCTCTTGCATGCTTCATGGCCTTAACTTCTACCCACTTAGTTATATAATCAATGCAAACTAAGATATAAGACTTACCATTTGATGAAGGGTCAACGGGTCCTACAAAATCTAGTCCCCATTTTTCAAATGGAGTGATTACTACCTTAGGGAAAAGTTGCATCTCATTAGATTTGGTTGGCTAGGCCATTCTCTAGAATCTATCACATTTTCTTATATACCTTCCTACATCTTTGTGAATTGTGGGCCAATAGTATCATGTGTTCAAAATCATCATTGTTGTCCTCTTGGTCGCAAAATGTCCTCCACATGGTTCATTGTGGCATGCATACAAAATATCATATGTCTCATCTTCCCTCACACATCTCCTCATGACATGGTCTGGTCTAGTATAAAACAAACATCCAACGATCTATGAAAAAGGAAAAGATTTTTCAATGAGCACCCTTCTCTCTTTTAGAGAGAAGTGAGGAGGAACTCTCCCTATGACTAGATAATTAGCTATGTCAGCATACCAAGGTATTTGTGCACTGATGGAGAATAGATTCTCATCAAAAAAAGAGTCATCTATGGCTTGATTGTCTTCTTATGTAGTCAGCCTTGAAAGAAAATTTGTAGCAACATTGGCCTTTCCTAGTTTGTCTACAATGGTTCTGTCAAACTCCTACATCAACAATAACCATCTTGCCAACCTAACTGTGATCAAGGGTTTATTCATGAGGTATCTAATGGATGCATGATTGGTGTGCACAAATATTTGATAGCCTATTATGTAGTGCCTAAATTTGTCTAGGGCATAGATCACTGCCAACATTTAATTTTCTATCATTATATAGTTGAATTCAAGTCCTTAAAAATTTTTGCTGACAAAATAAATGGCATTTTCAATGGATCCTTCTTTCTATCCTAAGATTTCTCCTATGGAATAGTCTAATGCATCTATATGGATGTGGAAAGGAAGCTCCCAATTAGGACCTTTGAGTATAGGAGCATGAGTCAAAGTTGCCTTGAAATCAGAAAATGCTTTGTCATAGTCTTCTATCCATTAAAATTTAACATCCTTGGTGAGAAGAGTATACAATGGTCCTGCTATTTTGTTGAAATCCTCGATGAACCACCTATAGTAGCCTGAATGTCCCAAGAAACTCCTAACATCTTTTTGTTTTGCAGGGATAGCTAGATTGGTGATCACCTCAATTTTTGTAGGGTCTACTTGAATTCCTTTGTGAGAAATGTAGTGGCCAAGAACTACACCTTCCTGCATCATGATGAAGCACTTTTCATTGTTTAGAGATAGATTGTGATCTTCACATTTATATAGGACTCTACTAAGATTCTCTAATACTTCATTGAAATCAACACCATAGGTGGTGAAATCATGCATATACATTTCCATGCAATCATGAGTAATGTATAAAAATATGCTAATGACTGGCCTCTAAAAAGTTGTAGGTGCATTGCATAAGACAAATGGAAGTACCAAGTAGACATATGTTCCCCATGGACAAGTAAAGGTAGTATTCTCCTAGTCCTTAGGTGCAATTTGGATCTGGGTATAGCCACTGAAGCCATCTAGAAAAGAAAAGTATTGTTTTCCTGCAAGTGAGTCCAAAACTTTATCTATGAAGGGTAAGGGAAAATGGTCCTTTTTGGTGGAAGCATTGAGTTCCCTATACTCAAAAAAATTTTGCCACTTTCCTCCATTTTTGGACACAATCACCAATGGAGACACCCACTGGCTATCTGAGATGGGGTAGATAAATCCTACATCTAAAAAATTTTGTAGTTCCCCTTTTACAATTTCTTGTAGTGCAGGGTTAATTCTTCTTTGTGGCTGCCTCACTAGGGTGCAATCATCTCTAATTTAAATTATATGAGCGCAAATCTTAGGGTCCAATCCCTTCATATCATGATAGTTCCATGCAAATGCATGCCGGTGGCTCTTCAGTAAGGTTGTCAATGACAAATTTTGTTCTTCACTCAATTTTCTATTGATGTGCAGATGTTTTCCTTCTGCTAATAACACTTGTGTAGTTATCTTTATCATGGATGCTTCACTAATGCTTGGTAGTTTAAGTTAATGTGGAAAAAATTTATGAGACATACCTATTGCTGTAGGAATTTTGGCTTCAGGAAGAGTGTCTGTAGGAAGAGTGGCTACAAGAATAGTGTTTGCAGGAAGAGCAGTTTTAGGAAGAGTAGGAAAAAGTGTCTTGACTATAACAACAAATGAGAAGATGATGCTTCCTCCACTTCACAATTATTTTAAATTATGTTGGCCAATACTTCATCTTCATGTTGAAGCTGCATGAAAAAGCTTCTACCTATCTCATAAGTTGTGCCACAAAATTAGCTTCCTCAGCCTCTTCACCAACATGTGGCCATATAGAATTACCTAGATCATGGGATGGTTGAGCAAGAGGGTAGAGAGCAAGCTTTTTGGTGCTCTTTCCATCAAAATTGGTCATGTCTCCTATCTTGCATCTAATTTATGCATCTACTATTACTAACCATGGCCTTCCAAGATTGATGGGATACCTGCCTAGTGTAGCTTTAGGAGAAAGAATCATGAAATCTATTGGGTACTCCTAGGAGTCTAAAATTACCACAAGATCCTCTACTATACCATCAGGCTTAACAATAGAACTATCAACAAGTTGCAGTACAGTAGGAGTAGATCTCATACTTGCAACATTTAGTTGTTGCAGGATGTCCTTAGTCATTACATTTATTGCTACTCCTAGGTCAATTAGAGCATTCTTTATCTGGATCCCATTTATAACAACTTCTACCACAGGACTACTTGGGTCATTGTACTTAGGGATAGTCACTTTCCCAAGCATGATGTCAGCCAACTATCCCACCCAATGAACCGTAGTGGGGTCTTTCTTTTTCCATCCTACCTTCTTAAGACATGCTTCCTTGATTGCCTTGCCATAGATTGGAACATCTTTTATAGCTTGAAATAGGGGTATTTGGACATATATATGCTTCAGCTAATCTATAATGTCAAAAGTTGTGTCCTCCTTTTCTTCCTTTTTCTTAGCAACTTCCAATCTCTTAGGAAATGGTAGTTCTTGTTCAGTCTTCTTGACAGGGACTAGTTTAGGATTTTTAGGTACACTGGGCTGAATGGGGGTATTTAGAGGCTCCTTTTCTTCCACAGGAAGCTTAGTGATAATGGGTGTGGAAGGAGCTGAAAAAGTAGTTCCTGAACACAAGTGGATGTCACTTACACTCACAACATATGCAAGGAATTAATTTGAATCAGCAGAGTATACTAGCTACTATTGTGGTTTGTTATTTGGGTTAGGTGTGGGATGATCTAGTAGCTGAGTAGGTTTAGGTGGGATTGAGCTTGGATTAGCAGAAGGAGGCATTATAGCAGGTTGCTAGGGATAAGAAGGTGGTTGCATGTAGCTATTTATCTGGTTTGGACATTTTTGTCCTCCCCTCCATTGATTTGTTTGATGCCAATTTCCTGGGGGTGGCTGCCAATTTACATGAAACTGCTGCCAATTCCCCTAAGATTTCTACCACTGAGGTGGAGAGTTTTGATGATTAGGCTAGGTATTCAGAGGGTTACTCTAAGGTTGTGGTGAATATCCTCTATAGTTGGATGTATATGGAGGTTTCCATTGGTTACCAGATGAATAAGAATTGAAATATGGCCCAATAAAAGAGAGTGGATCTAGTGGCATGCCTTGTCTTGGAGCCCATGGCCTCCTTTTTGCAACATAGTAGACTTAATCTTCTTCAACCTAGATTGGCTTGAACTCAGGTGCAATCTACTTGTTGTCAATATTAGCTATCATCTTGCATTCACAATCCTTCTTCTTTTGTATGCAATGGGGGAAATACTCTACCAATGTTGCCTCTACCTCCTCTTGTTTCTTCTTGGCTTGAAGTGTATCCAACTGAGTAGCTAGATTGTTTATAATGCCTTTCTTGAAGTATGCTAACAAATGAGTAATATCCATTCTTGAAACTCCACTAGAAGATGACTTACCCATAGAAGATTGGTAAGCTCTCCCTTTCTTTGAAGCTTCCCTAGAGTAGTTTTGGAATATCTTCTTGATATCCTCCCAAGGAACTTGGGAGATATCTCCTCCTCCCATCAAGTCTAAGGCATCAGTGTAGCTATCATTAATTCCTTCCAGCAAAAGAAACTTTTGTGAGTCTTCATTGAGTGTATGGTGTGGAGATTTCTGTAGGAAAAATAGAAACCTTGCAATGTAATCCTCCAAGCTCTCATATTCCTTTTGTTGCATCCTAAAAATATCATCTCCTCTCATGTCACTACCCTTGAAATACTCCTTGTATTTCTCAAGGAATTTTGTCTTCATGTCATATCGTGTCTCCATAGTATTTCTACCTAGGCTCATGAACCATCTTAATGCAACCTCTTTCAAAGTGCTAGGAAATAGCTTGATCCTATGGGCATCAGTGGTATAGTCATAACTTCTATAACATATGTGAAACTCGAATAAAAAGGTATCAAGATCTTCTATGACAAGTCCATAGGACTTAGGAAGGATTGAAGCAGGGATTTTTTAAAGGTTGTCTACTTCATTTTGATGAGCAATGGGGAAAGGAAAAGTTGGTTGGTTAGGTTTGTTTCTATTTGCATCACCCATACCTACCTGATGTAGTTCCAAAGCAAAGGGGTTCTCAATCAGATTTTAATCTTTAGAGGAAACTTTAGAGCTAGTCAAATCAAGAAATGCATCAACAAAGGGGTGTGAATCTTCTTCTTCTTCTTCTCTTGGCAAGTTTTGATATTCAACTAGCTGGAATGGATCAGGATTGTTAAGAAGGAATATACCATGAGCATCTATCATCCTTCCTCTATGAATGTGGTATCAACTCACTATCAGCTAGATCACACAAAGAATTGGAAAAAGAATAGTGGATCATTACTTTCCTAAATGAGGGGTATACTAAAAACAAATTTCAAAAATACTACAACAAGAAAGCTATCAATGACTCCAAAGAACTCCCTTGTTTGACACCATCCTTGACAATGGTGCCAAAAAATGTTGGCCTCCTGCAATGATCTAACAACTAAGCCCTTACAATTGTGATTCAAAGATTGGACATCTAAGCTGAATATCCATTTCAATCATCATGAAGGTGCATTTTACTTGTCAACCTAGGGATGTGAACTTGAAGTGGGTCAGCACGGTATGTTCACTAAGGATCCAAAGTAGCCATATTCATTCTACAACTAAGAAAAACATAATGATGAAGGTAAATTGCTTAGAAAGAAATAACATAAATGCTGAACATCAACCAACAACTATACTAAGCTGAAATGCATGAAAAAAATGAAAATCTAAGTAAACAAACAAGAAACTACTATGTTTGCTTTGGTTGCAGGAACAGTCACAAAATGGAATTCTAGTGGCTACAGGAAGAGTCAGTGTTAGATTCTTAACTAATTACTAAACAAAGAGTAATAACTAAACTAATACTAAACTAAAGGATGGAATTCTCACCAAGTGGGTCCCCTTGGAAGAGTATCCTCTAAAACTAATGTAAACTCAAATGCACAGACTTATAACTTCATTTTATTCTTTGGAAAACATGAGTATAATAGAGCAGTGTAATTGTATTGTTGAAAAGTAAGAATGCAAGTACATCATTAGATCACGCAACCTTTTGAGAAGGAGCATTTGAGTCTTATTTATAGGAAAATAAGCTACTAACTAATCACCTAGCAAGGTGGTCAACTTCAATGGATTAGGAGGATGCCACTTTAGGGAAAGCATGAAAAGTGGAGATGTAGTTACGCATGCATGAAATCTAGTCAAACATGCTTGCCTCATCATAGATTTAGCACATCAGTAATGCCTATATTCACCCAACAACAATAAAGACCATTTATAAGGCAGTTACAACTTGATTTGCATGAGGAATCTCCCACCATTGACCTCCATTGACCTTTGAATGATTCTCTTGTTGAACATTATGGTGAATGACTAGCTAGCAGAATCTTCTCAATTTAGTGGCCTATAATCATATCTACATGGCAATATTAGTACACACAATAATCACATATCTGTAACTATCTTAAAGAACATTCATTAATCTACATGTAGAATTAACACAGATATTTCATATAACATGTCAATGTCATTAAAGATTTGTAGAAATAAAATTAGGACCAATGTCTATGGTTTTGAGGAAATATCAAAATTAAAACATCAAGGTCCATGACAAATTCAACAAATAGATCATAAATTCTACCAAAATTAAACCATAAACTAGAATCATCAATAGGAAGGAAATATTTTTCTTGGAAAATAATCATGATATTCAAGCTTTTCTAGAATTAAAGGAAATAATGGAAAGATAATGTGTTACTTAATTCCACCTAAAAGTCATGTGAAGGGGTAGAGTAGGCACCTTCTAAAGTCAACTAAATTTCAGTAAAAGGAATTGCAAAGTTTACTACTAGAAAATTTAAAAGAATAATAGTAATACCAGTGGCAGATGAATAGACTCTTGGTTGTCTTGATAACAAGTCATCATCCCTGTTGGAGTCTACATTGTTGCGTCAGTGAAGAGATGGGTTAGAAACATGTGTTTTAAGGTCTCATAGTGAAATGATGTAGAGTTAATCACATGGGAGTACGTCACAGAAAGAAAGGACACATGAAAATGATCTGATGATGCTAGCAAATTATCAAATATCTAAGTTCAATCAAGTCACACTAATCTTATGTTTATCTAATACTTTTATGTGTCCCACAGGTATAGTTTAATCATAATTTCAAGTGCACCTCCACACAACAATCATATGGGTTTTTGTGTTACATGAACCGACATTTATTGGAGAAATATTTGGCTTTAATGTTAAGTCCTTCACACTCTTTCTCATTATGAGATTGAATGATGTCACTAGAGAATACTCTCATGAAAAGGGCTCTATAGAATTTTATAATTCACATCGAAAACTCATAAAGTGGAGGGCATTGAAATGTTCTATTATTTATAGTGGGTTAAGGAGAATTGACACATAGACGTTTGTTGTGTGTGGTGTCTATAGAAGAAGGTGACAACTATTAATGCACAAATTTTGGGCTCTCTAAATGGCTTTTTGTCCATGGAATTTTCATGTTCCCATGCCTATCATGTCATGGGAGAAACCCTTTGAGGAATACTTTTCTCACGATTGTCTCGAGTTGATATTCAAGGTGGAGTGCTTGAGGTGGAGGATTGTATCTGCATAGTGTTAGGCATTGATGTCACCAACTTGAGAGCAAGATGAATTCTCTTCCTGTCACAAGTGATATCCATCTTTCTTTCTAATTATATGGATTTGATTCAATCCTTGGGAGAAATTGAGGAGCTTACTATGAAATTTATAAACTCTCAATTTCTGCTAGATAATGCTATATCTAAAGTTGTACAAGCCTATAATATTTTTAATGGGGAGGGGTATATTGGAGGGCTCTTTCCTAGGAAGTTTGTGAAGCACTGTCAGGGTTTTAAAGAAATTTATGATGCCATTAAACTAGCTCTGCAACATAAAAATGACAATTTCCTTTTGCAGGCTTTGAGGAGAAATTGCAGAGGGGTCTATATTGTAATGGTGGTTGATATCAAAGAAAAAATTTATTCCCTTTCTTTTCTTAGAGCGCATGAGCAACACCCATCTCATAGTGGTTTACAGTTGGACTTGCAATTAAGTTTAAACTCTTCGGTTCATGTAGAGGAATGTGCTTAGTCACAATCTGAAAAAAATGCACCTCAAGCAAGAAATTCCAAAGGGAAATCTTATGTTGCTCGTTCACGACTGGTTCAAGGACTACAATTTTCCAAAGTGTCTGTTGGAGAACAAGGTTTGTATGAGCAAGGTTTTCAGTTGACATAGGGCTTCGGGATCCAAGATGAAAATTTAGTGCATGGTGATTTTATGGAGTAGTATTTGCATCTTGTTAGGGGTTTTGTTGTTTTACTTATGGAGGCTACTGGTTTTTTTCTTCGATATATGTCATAGTAGATATCAGTTAGTAATATGTTTATTATGTTGCCCTTCTATATTTGTATAATTTTAGTACTAGAAGTATGGTTGGAATCCAAAGTAGAAGTTTCAGAGGTAGTAGGCTAGAATTTTGATATTTTGCATGATCTGCATCAACTCTCTGAACTTGGTTTTTTGTAATATGTATATCTTTTATTCTATATAATATATATACACACACACACACACACACACACATATATACAGGTCGCCATGCCTTTCACTTAAAAAAGTAAAATAAAATAACTTCTTGAAGGATGGGATTAAATAACACGCACTAAGCATTGACTAGTGTGTGTTATCTATGTGGGCCCCTCATCCCATTCCCTTTTTGTTTGCTAAAAAATCTCTATTACAATCCCCGTTGCTAGTAATTCATGAATTTGTTTTACTCTATTTCACATGTGCTAGTGATAACTGAATATTTAAACTTAGTAATTATATTTAATATATTCAAATTATTATTAAATATTTGTTAAATAATATTAATTAATAATATATTATTATTAATAATATTAAATACATATAATTTAAATAATATTAATTATTAAATGAAAATTAGTATTATTTTTTTATTAATATATTTGTATAATTATATATAATATATTAAATATTAAAAATATACTATAATTGAAATTATATATATATATATATATATTAGCAAAAGGCATGAAGCCTATATACATTAATTATATAATTAAAGTAGTTACAAAGTATTTACATCAAAATTGACTATTAATAATCAACTTGACATTCATCCCAAGCTTTTTGAAAGTTCATTTCAACATAAAGCAAAATTCCCAAAAAGGAGAAGAAGTTGGCAATAGATACAAAGTTCTATAAACTTCAAAATTTAAGACTCTCAATTAGTAGATTAAGTAGAAAATATGTTGCATGGAGAATTGTTCTATGATAGCCTTTTTAGGGAGTTTTTGAATATTGAATTACCAAATGTCACGAAATCACTTATGAAACACACAATACCAAGCCACCTTGCCAAAACCTAAAATTGACCAAAATCTAGAATACTATTGCAGATGTACAAAATGTCGAAATGGATAATTTTGATACCCAACCTTAGTAGGATCTTACACAAAAAATTGGAATACACTATAGAAATACAAAAAACTGATACCCATGTTGTCGCCCAACCTGAATTGATGGAAGATTATGTTGAAGATGACCCCAAAGCTAACCAAGTTTACCAAACCCAAGAGCTTTGTAAAAATTGATGAATGGAAAAAACCACCCTATCAAACACACTTCCCCTACCTTTATTCCTCCATCTGAACAATTTCCACAAAGATTTCACCCTATTGTTCATTCCTATCCACCTCATTCTAAGAATTAGTTGTGATATTAATGTCTAAAATGAGCACAAGAGGAGGATATGGGTTTCTTGGAGCTGCATCCTAAAAAAAATTGTGCATTAGAAGGAAAGAGATTTAATGGTACTTTTCCTTAAAGCTATCAAATGTATACATCCCTATTTCAATATTGTTAATGGCTAGGGATCTGTTTAGGAAGCTAGTGGTGTTAAGCTCAAGAGAGAGCTTCAAGGCCTTATACACCAACACATACACCATATGGAGTAAGAAATGACACAAGAACATTCCACCCACATACCCTTCCCCATTCCAAAGTTCATAACCTTGAATATATCTCAACAATGCATCATTTGCAAGAAATTCATTGTTGACAACCTTCCTTGCAATTTTTTCCACTAGTTCAAAACTTTATAGCAAATCCATAAGATTGAAAATAAAAATTGAGACAAGGTTTAAAGGAAAGATTAACCTTTGAGCTTGTGGGTGGATGATTTCTTGGCCAACAATGCATTTGATGCACTTGTATGCACTAGGACAAAATACTTTGAACACCATTTGCAACTGGTCCCATCCTAAACATCTTGAGAATGGGTGCTCCCAATTTTGAATGGGGAAAAGAACCCTATAGTTCCTAGGGTAATATTCCATATTTCAGCCACCTTCCATGACTATTTGCACACATATAAGCTATGAATTACCACACTGCAAATGACTAATGAAGCCTAAGCTTCTTATAACAAAGCTTTCCCTTTTGGTAGATTACCAAACTTGGAATCACTACACTATGTGGATGGATACAATTGTGAGAGAGAATATGGCAACACCATGAAACAAAGGAGCATGAAAAATTAAAACCCTATAAGCAATGAAGATACCATAGCTACACCCATTTTAGCCATATTCGCAATAAGGCCCACCTAATTGCAAAAAAATGAGCTAACCCAATAACCATACAATGCCACCACTAATGAAAAACCCTATTTTGTAAATATGCTAGCTTTCCCTTGCCTAGAATTGAAATAACCACCATGAAATTTCCTAGAAGTCTCTAGAAAATTATGTTATATGACCAATGCAAGCACCATTTAATTTCCTTCACATGCATAAAGCTAGAGAAAGTAATTATTTAAAAAGATGGCTATTGTCATTTCCACCTTGAATCAATGGAGAAGGCATGATTATCTAAGAACACATTAAACAAATCTATTTTGTTTATAATTACGAAAATACATCTTAATTAAGCCTTGCAACAAGTAATGCAAAATGTTAGTTTAATAATGACTAGCAAGTTTAATAGATCACACTCAGTCTTTATATATGTCATTAGCACATGAATTGCGTACTTCATAGTACTCAATATTCCTTTGGAATTTCCTTCACACAATTAAGGTCATGATTTCCATTAACTCCCTATTGCACATGTTTTAACCTCCACATATTGCTGACCTACAAAACTTATGCACTGAGTTGCATGAAATACTTCTCACATACAAGTGAATAAGCTTTGGAGAATGCACTACTATACAATGCTCTGCTTTGCACCATATGATTTCCAAGTTGGACAACCACTTAGGTATATACCTTGCCACCTTCTGATTTTAATATATCAAACAATTTTAGATGTAGATTACCAAATTTAATATCATATGTTATTGTTTCTTCCTTTTGTGCACAACCTAAATTTGCTAAGAAATCTACTAGGGCATTCCCTTCTCTATATATGTGAAGAATTTGATAGGAACTTAACTTATCCAATAAAGACCAAATCTATTTTAAAATATAAGCCAAATACCAATTTTGTATTTTTTGTTCCCTACATGCATTTATTAGGATCAGTGAGTCACTTTCTACCTAAAGATTTGAAAGCTTATGCGAGATTGTAAGTTTTAACCCATGCAACAATGCTTGGGCCTCAATAACATTATACATTCCTAGTTGGAGCTTGAATGAGGCAGCAATTAACACCAAACCCTTGAAATCTATAATGGATACTCCTCCAGATGTGCCAAGATTACCCCTACTTGCCGTCAAAATTAAGTTTATAGTAACCCTGTGGATGAGGCTTCCATGTAATCTTTCACCAATCTACTTTACGTTGAGATGTCTAGTGTGTAATTCCTTTAAAAGGTAAGGAAATATGAGACCAATTCTTGAGGAGATTAACATCCCAATGAGTGAATAAGGATCCCACATTTTTTTCTTTTTGAACATAACCATTTACATCTTTTGAAATTTATTACTCTAACCTATGCAATACTTGATCCATAACAAACTTTTCATTTTTGAATATACAGTTATTTCTAGACCACCATATTACCCAAATTACTGTTGCAAGTATGATTCTCCATATGCTTTCAAAGAAAGCTTTTATATAACATTGGCTAGCATGAGAAAAGACTCCACAACTTGTTCAAAAGAGGAGATTGCTAATTCATTTTTTTTCAAACAAAGTACCAACATGATTGAGCTACTATACAACCCAAGAAGAGGTGATTTACATCTTCAAACTCTTTTTCACAAAGAACACACTTAAATGGCTCTGCAATCCCAAGATTTTACAATATGTCACTTGCCTAAATTTTAATTCTGATTTCAAGCCATGCAAAGCACCCTGCATTTGGAAAGATCATTGCATTCTAGCAGAAGGTGTAAGCCCTTTAATAATCTACTTGCATAATAGTTTGAGAAATTGCTTTGTGACCATCTCTAATTGAATAGTCTTATGTTTTGGAGGGAGCCCATCTTAACTTATCATTTTCTACTGATTGGTAAACAATCTCTTTTTCAAGAATTTGTTTAAGTAACCTTTTATGCTCATTAGGGATTGGATGGTTTGAGAAATATTTCCATTTTACCCTTTCCGTCAAGGGGTCTACCTGCTAAAAATAGTCTTTGACTTTGGGTCCCCAACTTTTAGATAAAATGATTTCTGAGTTTACAAAGTTATCAAGAGAATTGAGGGTTGGATTCTCATTTCTTTGAATCCTTTCAGAAAAGATCTTCTTTGCCATTGTTAATCTCCCAAGTTAGATGAGGCACTATAAGTTCCATACATGATATTAGGAAGTTCCACATTGTAGATATCGAAGGTGGATTTAAAATAGTGAGAATCCTAGATGGGTTTGCATTTTCAAGATACTTGGCTTGTATGACCTTACACAATTTCATTTTTGGCTTTGTGTACATATGCCATACCATCTTGGCACCCAATGAGATATTTCTTGTTGCCATATTATGAACCCCTGCACCACCTTTTAACTTTTCCATACAATTTTTTTCTAGTGAGTTTAAAGGAACTTTCTTTTTACTGTCCATATTTCCAATCAACAAGAACTTTTTGATCAACTTTTCAATTTGTTCTATAATAGATTTTGGTACTTTTAGCACAAACATAAAATAATTGGGTATTGTAGAAAAGACTATTTTTTCCATCAGTATCCTACTTGATAATGACAACCACCTTCCTTTCCAAGAAATGAATTTTGCTTGAATGCTTTGGATTATTTTATGCCAATAAGAGACTTTGTTTTCCCTGCAAAGAAAGGAATTCCCAAGTACTTGTAGGGAAAGAATGCTTGTTGGAAACCTAGAATCTTTACAATGTGTTATGAAACATCTACTTTTGTATTGAACAAATAATTTTTTGACTTTCCTTCATTTATTTTTTGACCCAAGGAAAAGGTGCACTTATCCAACACTGATTTTAATTGTTTTCCTTCTACTATAGATGACTTACCAAAAAGTAATGTCTCATTAGAAAACAAGGAGTGTGTTGCTATGATATTTATGTTTTGAATGAATATCCCTTCCAACACACCCTGAGCATGAATTTTATGAATAGCCCTACTTAGTGCCTCTACTAGGATGATGAATAGAAATGGTGAAAGTGGGTCACCTTGGCATACCCCTTGCATTGAACTGAAGAAACCCACTGGAGACCCATTTATGATCACTGAGAACTTGACCCCTGATAGATAGAACAATATCCATTTGCACCACTTATGACTAAAACCAAAATTTTATAGTACTTGCACTAGGAAAGCCGAATCAACTCTGTTATATACCTTCATCATGCCTAGTTTTATAATCATTGATGAAATCTTTTTTGTGGCTATGGAGTGAAAGAATTCATGTGCTACAAGAGCCCCTTCAACCATCTCTCTTCCTAGCACAAGGCCACCCTATTCTTCTAAAATTATTTTAGAAACAAATGGATGCAGCCTAAGATAAATAATTTTAGTAAAAAATATATATATTGTATTACATAGAGAGATAGGCCTGAAGTCTAAGAAATTGCATGGAGAATTGAATTTTGGTATTATTTCTATATGGGTTGCATTGAACTTCTTTAACATACCACCTGACTTTCTTGATTTCTCCATTTCCCTTAAAAGGTCAATTCCAATGAAATCCCAACATTTTTGGTAAAAGATTTCCATGAATCCATTTGGACCTTTCACTTTTGTTGCTAGTAATGAGAAGACAACTTCCTTAACTTCCTCTAATGTGAATGGGGATAAAATTTTCTCATTATCCTCTTGATGGATTAACTTGGGGATTTCTTCTAAAAGTTCTTCTCTTTCACTTTCTAATTGAGCATTAACACTTTTGTTTGATGATAAAAAATGGGAGAAAAATTGTATGCCTTCTTTTTTAATATCTTCTTCCTTGGTTAGCAATACCCCTATTTCACTATCATGTATTGAAAAAATTATGTTTTTCACTCACTTCATTTGGGCTAAAATGTGAAAAAAATGTGTTACTATCACCATCCTTAAGCCACAAATCCCTAGATTTTTGTCGCCAATACACTTCTTCCCTCAAAAGCAGTTCGCTCCATTCCTCTTGCAATTTTTTCTATTTCTCAAATGCTACACTATCCATATCTTGAGAGATAATTTTTTCATTTATTTCTAACAACTTCTTATACACCAAATCCTTCTGCACAAAAATATTCTTAAACACCTGTAGATTCCAATTCTTAATTTTCTCTTTCATATGCTCAAGTTTCTTACATAGCTAAGACATTATGGACCCTTTGAAAAAAGGTGCACTTATCCACCATTGTCAGAGCAAGTGAATAAAATTTGGATGGTGGAACCACACCACTTCAAAATTTAAAGTAGACTTACACTTTGATATTACTAATTTTTGTGATAAATCCAGGGAAATAGAAAAGTGATCTAATGCATTTAAAGTTAGAATTGACTAATTATAATTAACATAAAATACAAAATATATTATATATTTACTAATTATAATTAATATATAATACATTAGTTAAATAATATTTAATATATTTAAGCTATTATTTAACAATTATTAAATACTATTAATAATTATATATTAAACTATTTAATATCATTAACTATTATTTGAATTGTTGATTGTTGACTATAATGACAATAGCTAATGACCACTATTTAGGAGTATTGAAATTGGTTGGTGAAAGGAACACAAGCTAAAATTTTGACTACTTAGATGGTGCCCATGAGATTTGCTTAACTTCTTCCTTTCACTAAGCACTTTATCTTCCCTTAAATAATTATTGATAAACATTTTAAATAAAATTTAATCCTATTTAATACTTTGATCACATAAAAAGTTGTAATAAATGCTAATTATTAATATATTTAATCATGCAATGCATTTAATATTTATTACAAAACTTTAATATTCACATTTTATATTATCATATTTAAATAAAAATTAATCATATTTAATAATATAATAATTATCATTAATAAATAATATATATTATAAATTAATGATATATGCTATTCTATAACTAATGATAATATATTTAATATTATATTTTGTGTGTGTATATATATCATATTGTAATATTAAATTTTATTGTTGTAGTATAGTTTAAATAATATATTATATATTAACGATAATTATTAAATATAATATCATTTATATTAAATATATTACATGATATAAATATGTTTATATATGTATTAACTATTTAATATTATTTGAATAATAAAATACTATCATTAATATTAATATACTTATATGATGATGTATAATATCTTTAATATTAATAATAATTAATAACTATTATTAAGTATTTTATAATTATTAAATAATAGTTCAACTAATAATCATTTAAGACAAATATATTTCTTTGTAGTTTAAATAATATTTTATATATTAATGATAATTATTATATATATATTAAATTTTTAATTAATATATCATATGTTTAAATATAGTATATATTGATGTATAATTATTAATAGTATTGAATAATTATTATTTTTTATTAATGATAAACAAGTTTTGAAGGGTTCCTAAAACCCTACACAAAAAGGAATAGTGGCAGTAGAGATAAAACTGTGGATTGCCCACCTGGGAAACCAAAAACAAGTTGATTATAAAGACATCAGAGACCCATCAACAAAAACAAGTAGCAGAAAACAAAGAAAAAAAGTATAATAAACGACCATTAGATAAGTTCTTTGAGCACCCTCGTAGCTTCTAGGTCTTTTGATGCCAACCTATCTTGCATTTCCATGATGTCATCCACATCTTAAGTAGGGACCATTTTGCATTTCTTAGTTTTACTCTAAGTGCACACACTCGGCCCAACACACAAATCCATGGTCTGCATGTCCTTTTCTGCACTCTCCCCCTCTCCTTAGTTATCTGATCACCAAAAAGACCTTTTTCATTCCATTATTTTTCCTTCTCATTGAGGAACCTCTTCACGGCCTCTTTAACAGGGGAAGAGAAACCTGAGTTCCACAAATTATTTTCAGAGCGTAAGGTCAACTTTGCATGGTCTTATGCTGATATGCCTGGGTTGGATCCAAAACTTGTCTTGCAACATTTTCCATTACTTCCAGATGCCAAGCTCGTGAAACAGAAGCTATGAAAGATGCACCCACAGATTGCCTTGTTAGTCAAAATAGAACTTAAGAAATTGTCAAACGTGGGATTGATACGGTCCATAGACTATGCTGAATGGATATCAAATCTTGTACCAGTCACAAAGCCAAATGGTCAAATCCACATCTGCATAGATTTTCAGGACCTGAATAAAGCTTGTCCATAGGATGACTTTCCCTTGCCAAACATCGATATCATAGTGGACCTTACGGCAGGATATGAGATGTTGTCCCTCATGGATGGTTTTTCTGGTTATAATCATATTCGTATTGCCCCTAAAGATCAACACAAAATAGCCTTCATATGTCCTTGGGGCACATACTGTTGGAACCTCATGCCTTTTGGTCTTAAGAATGCAGGTGCCATGTACTAGAGAGCCATGACAACCATATTCCATGACATGATGCACAATATAATGGAAGATTATGTAGATGACCTTTTGGTAAAATCTTTTACACGAAAAGACCACTTGAGGGTGTTAGACAAAAATTTTAAGAGACTGGAAGAATACAAGGTTTGCTTGAATCCAAAGAAATGTGTCTTTGGCATAACATTAGGAAAACTTTTGGGGTACATTGTTACTCGTAGAGGCATTGAGGTCGATCCTACCAAGGTGAAAGCCATATTAGACATGCCTCCTCTAAAAGGGATAAGTGAACTCAGGACATTGCAAGGTAGGTTACAATCCATCTGATGCTTCATAGCACAATTGGCAGACAAGTGTCACCCATTTCAGTATCTTCTACACAAAAGTATCCCTTTTATGTGGATAGATAAATTTCAGGAGGCCTTCCAACAAATAAAAGAATATCTACTGTCACCACCTGTTTTAATGCCACCAATTGAAGGGAAACCTTTGATTCTATACATTTCTGCAACAACATCCGCACTGGGGGCATTACTAGCATAGAACGACCATGAAGAAAAGGAAAGGGCCATCTACTACATTAGTAGGACACTGGTTGGATATGAGCTAAATTACACAATCATCGAACATGCTTGCCTAATAGTTGTCTTTGCTACTCAAAAATTAAGACACTACATGCTAAGTCACCAAACACACTTAGTGGTGAAGATTCATCCCCTGAAATATCTCCTAAGTCATGTAGCATTAACAGGTCGCCTAGAAAAATGGGTAATGATCTTGAGTGAGTATGATATTCAGTATGTTGAAAGAAAGGTAGTAAAGGGACAAGTGATAGCAGACCAACTGGCAGATGCACCTATACAGGGTGATCATCCACTAGTAGCAGACTTTCCAGATGATTCAATATTTCATACAAAACCTAAGTCACCTTGGAGGCTATATTTTGATGGATCTCATACTAATCATGGCTCAGGGGTAGGAATATTGTTTATCACCCCTCAAGGAGACTCCATTCCTAAGTCCTTCTGCATTGCTTTTCCATGTACAAATAATGTGGTAGAATATGAGGCACTTGTCACAGGACTCAGAATGACCATCAAATGGAAAAATAGAACACTTCATGTCTATGGCGATTCTCAATTGGTCATTAACCAAGTCAATGATGACTATGACACTAAGGACTAGAAATTAATGCCTTACAAATGAATGGTTGACAACTTTCAAACATATCTTCACATGGTGACTTTTGAGCAAGTTCCAAGAACACAAAATAAGGTAGCAGACGCAATGGCCATGATTGGCTCTTGTTAGAGGAAAGTAATTAATTAAATTTACTCTCCTCTTAAGACTTCACTTTATGCACATATATTAGTCATTTAATAATTAATATTAATTATTAAATGCACTCACCTTTAGGGTTAGGGTTTCCTTTAGGTTTAGATCTCCTTTTATAAGGATTGATCTCTTGTATTCACTTCTTGATTCATTCATTTTTTTGATAATACATTTTGCACATTGTTAGAGCCAAAACCCTTGTTTTGTTCTCTCTTTCTCTGTGACAAGTTTCTTGCATGCAAGTGTTCATTAGGTTCTGTGGATTTGTATTTCTCAAATCCAACAGCTCTCTTCTAGACATTCCTAGTAATGTGCCTCAATTTGAATTCTTGGTAGAACAACTTTTGGTTCCTGCATATGACATACCAGAATCAAAGATGGTTTGTGAACTTGTTGGTCCCAATTCTCCATGGTATCAAGACATTTATGACTACCTCAAGTCCCAAACACTTCCCCCCAACCTATCCAATAACCAACGAAAGTCCTTTATCTGAAAATTTGCCAGATACACCATCCTTAGTGATACCCTTTATCGTCGTAGCTTTGATAACTCCCTTCTTCGATGTCTTGACATCGACAAAGCATGAACGACCTTGCGAGAGGTACATGAGGGTATATGCGGATCCCATTCAAGTGGTCCTACTTTAGCCAAAAAGATAATGAGACTTGGGTATTATTGGCCAACCATTCAGAAAGATGCACTTGAATTTGTCAAAATATGTCACCAATGTCAGATACACAGTGACTTGATTCATGCACCAGTGCAGGAACTTCGGTCGATTACTTCTCCTTGGCCCTTTGCACAATGGGGACTTGACCTTGTGGGAAAGATCCATCCTACCTCATCTAATGGCCACAAATTCATCATTACCGCCACTAAGTACTTTACTAAGTGGATCAAAGCCATCCCGCTCACTTACATTACCGGAAAACAAATTTCCAAGTTTATCCTCAACTATATCATCTATCAATATGGTATTCCAAAATCCATAATCATAGATAATAGACGTCCCTTCAAAAATTAGGATGTTCATGAACTTTGTGAACACTTCCATATCCGACACCACTTCTCCACGCCTTACTACCCACAAGGAAATGGTCAAGCTGAGGCATCTAATAAAATGATCATCAAACTTCTTAAGAAGACCATCAATGATGCTAGTCATGACTGGCACATAAAACTCAATTCTGCTTTGTGGGCATATCGTACTAGCATCTGTACTCCCACTGGAGCCACTCCATTCGCCCTCATCTTTGGAGCTGAAGCCATCTTTCCCATAGAGGTCGAAATTCCATCCCTACGAGTCTCTATGAAAGGTCTAATCACTGATGAAGAATATCGACAGTCATGACTCCATGAATTAGAAATGCTAGACAAACACAGACATAATGCCTTGAACCACTTACAGGCATATCAAAATCATCTTTGTAGAAGCTACAACAAAAGAGTGATGACTCAGAGATTTGACATTGGTGACTTGGTTCTCATGCAAAATCCTAAGAATCAATCCAACAGAGAAAAACCAGGCAAGTTTGAGACCAATTAGCTGGGTCCGTACATCATCACCACGTCATTTGGTTCTGGCGCATATCAGTTGGCTACTCCAGATGGTGAACAATTGATAGAACCAATCAACAATTTGCATTTACGCAAGTTCTATACATAGCATCATAAAGTCTGGCCGACAACCAAAATATTAAAAATACAAAAATATTGAAAAATACAAAATTATCGTCACTTGGATGGAAACCTAGCAAACAGGCATCTTGGTGACACCAAAAAAAAAAATTGACAAAAATAAATAGAAATAATTCATCCAATAGTGAAAACCTGGTAAACAGGTGCTTTGGATAAGTACCATGGTGCAAACCTGGCAAACATGCGCCATGTGTAGTCGGTCATTGCTTTGACATCTACTATCACTCTATCTACCTTTGTCCATAATAAACATCCATTTTGCTGAGATTCATCACAACATTTCACCTTGACATCATGACATTTCTTTCCATGGCCAACAGTGGTTGACATCGAAGTCTTGCGCATCGCCTATCATCCATACCAGTCATGTTCTTTCCATCAACTTGACTAGGGGCAATATTTTATCATAAGACTGTAGTGGGTATCACACATGGTCTTGACAATCATAAAAAGTCCTGGAAAAAAAAGACCTAAAATTTTGAAAAACATCTTGAAGAAAGCACAAAAACATCCAAATAACATCACAAATCCCAAAAAAAAGAGTCAAAGTTAGTCATGTTAGTCATGTTATTCTTTGTCAATAGTTGAACTATGTGGTCTCTGTGCATTTGCTACATAGGAAAGGCCATCAGTCAATGTGCCCCCGAGGCCCCCTAGGTTCAGTCCCTTAGGGTTTCTCAGGTCAAGTCAAAACATGTCAATTTGTCTTCAATATGTTCATCCATCCCTATTGAACTACGAGGTCTCTGAGTGCACGATGTAGGCAAGGCCATCTATCGATGAGCCCCCGAGGCCACCTAGTTCAGTCCTTTAGGGTTTGTCATTTGGTCAAATAAGTCAGACATAGTCACACTCAGAAACAAGATAGTCATTTGAACGTTAACATTGAAATTGCAAACTAATAGACAACATAGTCTAGTCAATCATCAAGCCAACCATCAGTCAAATTGCCAACACAATGTCAACCCAGTCACTTTATGGTCCCCTTCAAGATGTGTCCTTCTTGGAATTGGACCCTATCAAAATGTCATTTTCCTTTTTAGGATGTGTCTTTCCTAATGACAGGTACCATCACATATTCATTGGCCTTCTCAGGATGTGTCTTTCCTAATGATAGGCCCCGTCACATATTCACTAGCCTTTTCAGGATGTGTCCTTCCTGATGACAGGCATTGTCAAATTGTCAAAATTGTCAAACTATCACATCATCAAACTGTCAAACCATCAAGCAATCAACCTTCAACAAACAAATATTGGCAAACATATTTAATGGTTGTTGACTTTTTTGCGTCTATTTTTTCTTATCTTTTTATTGTTTTATCTCTTCGTCATGTTACTAGCTACCTTGAGGATGTCCTATGAAGGATTTAGAGGTGCGATGACGTCGCATGACCTGATTTTCCTTGATTGTTGTCTTTGGTGTGTCTTGAAAAAAAGACTGGGGCAGCTTGGCCTTTAGTATGAGTTAGGACATTCCTTGTTTGTGGCTATCTATTTTTTGCAAGTGGATGACCTTGCACACCTTGGTCTATGTTGTATCATGGTGTTTGTTGTCCATTTGTCACATTTTACCACCCAATGATGATTACGCAATGCCTATGATGTTATTTGGAAAAATATTGAAGTATTCCTTTTTCATCCTCACATCCATGATTTACACGCTAACCTTTCTTCTATTCCTTCATCCTCCAGTCCTCTCATCCATTTCGAGAGCACACTCATGTTCTTTCAACCCACCTATCCTCTTGAGGGGACATACCACTACCTACTCATCATCCTTACTCTCCTCACTTTCAAAATAGGGCATATTTTTGACTTATTCTTTGACATAATGCGATAAACTGCATCATGTCAAAGAGGGGAAAAATGTAGACACATAATGCGATAAACCATATTTTCTACAATGACCATGCTTCTCCCTCACATAATTCAATTATTTAATCACATACCAATGTCATAATTATTCCTCTATGATTATTTAAATAAATAAATTACATTTATTTATTTAAATACGTCACTAATTAGTTTTTATTCCCTCTAATAATTAAATAAATTTTTGATTACCAACATTACCATTTTTCCTTCAATTAAATAAACTTATTTATTTAGCCCAATTTCCATCCCACCAGTTAAATAATTAAAACAATTATTTATTGTCTTTTGTCTCATTCCCACTTATGAATTAAATCATTATTTAATTCAAAAGTCAACCTTTCTCCATGAATTAAATAATTTCTAATATTCCAACTACCTATTTTTCTCCACCATTGATTTGATTATCTCCAATTAAATCTCAACCCTTCATTTCAAGGCTTGCCCTAACTTTGACCTAATGTTGCCCTAACCCTAATCCTCCTTATGACATTTGTATTAGGATAAATTTTTCAGCTTACTTGTAAGTAGCATAAAATTAATTTCCTAATCAACAATAGAGCACAATGAAAACAAGAAGCAAAATAAACATGAAACAATATCACCTAGTCTTCAAGCTTCCATTGGTTGACCTCCATTGGCCTTCTCCATTTTGCTGAAAATGATATAATTGCCCTCAAATTTGAAGTGCAACTATAACCTATGACAAAGCCAAGCAAAATATTGAAGTAATGTGTATGCTCAAGTGCTCAAAAGCTCTCAAGCATGTTGTGTATATCTCTTGTCTATTTAAAATGACTTGAAAGAGGGCCTTTTAAAGAATTCCAAATTGAGAATGGATGGTCATGATTAAAAGTTGGTGAAGCCCTAAGATCAAAGGCCAAGAATCAATGTTGTAGACACATAAAAATGGCCTCAACTTGCAAACCATATTTTCTACAATGACCATGCTTCTCCCTCACATAATTCAATTATTTAATCACATCCCAATGTCATAATTATTCCTCCATGATTATTTAAATAAATAAATTATATTTATTTATTTAAATACGTCACTAATTAGTTTTTATTCCTTCTAATAATTAAATAAATTTTTGATTACCAACATTACCATTTTTCCTTCAATTAAATAAACTTATTTATTTAGCCCAATTTCCATCCCACCAATTAAATAATTAAAACAATTATTTATTGTCTTTTATCTCATTCCCACTTATGAATTAAATCATTATTTAATTCAAAAGTCAACCTTTCTCCATGAATTAAATAATTTCTAATATTCCAACTACCTATTTTTCTCCAGCATTGATTTGATTATCTCCAATTAAATCTCAACCCTTCATTTCAAGGCTTGCCCTAACTTTGACCTAATGTTGCCCTAACCCTAATCCTCCTTATGACATTGATTCTTGGCCTTTGATCTTAGAGCTTCACCAACTTTTAATTGTGGCCATCCATTCTCAATTTGGAATTCTTTAAAAGGCCCTCTTTCAAGTCATTTTAAATAGACAAGAGATATACACAACATTCTTGAGAGCTTTTGAGCACTTGAGCATACACATTACTTCAATATTTTGCTTGGCTTTGTCATAGGTTATAGTTGCACTTCAAATTTGAGGGCAATTATATCATTTTCAGCAAAATGGAGAAGGCCAATGGAGGTCAACCAATGGAAGCTTGAAGACTAGGTGATATTGTTTCATGTTTATTTTGCTTCTTGTTTTCATTGTGCTCTATTGTTGATTGGGAAATTAATTTTATGTTACTTACAAGTAAGCTGAAAAATTTATCCTAATACATCAAGAATTTCCTAAGTCTAGTGGACAACACATTGAATAGAGAATTTTGAGGTCTTTACTCCTGCACTTTAGGTTCTATGGGACCAAGGAGGGTATTCCTTTTTGTGTTCATTTGATATTTCACTTCCTCAAGAACACTTCAACATAGATTCATTCCTATTCAAGGAAATAGACAAAATTCACTAAGGATTTGGTAGGTCTTTGAGTAAATAAATGTCTATTTGCTAAGAATGTGGGAACACTTCAAACTTACATTTCAAAATTTGATAAGATTTCAATAAGAATTGTTCTTATTTTGAATCCATAGCTAGGCATACTACTTATTCATTTACTTGCAAGAATTCTTGATAAACAAGCTAGTGCCTCATCAATTGGGTAAATGCAGTCAAATATGAAACAACTAGTGATACACACATTACTTAATTCTAAAATGGATGGACTATCTTTGTAATGCCTTGCAATACAAAAACTCACAATATCCAAAACATCACTTCTTATTATATCCTTGCAAATAATCACAAACCTATGGCTTTACTCAAGAAATTTAATTAACCCTTTGAGTTAAATAAAAGAAGTAAAGCCATACATTCAATTAAACCATTGATGACAAACAAAAAGATATTTGATAATTTCATGCATAATCTACAAAAGCGTACAAAAGGAGAGTATATGCTTTGTAATTTATATTTGTTTCTATATCATTAATCTATGTAAAACCATTTAACACTATTACATATACAACTCATACCCAAGACAATTTCCCAGCAGATTCATCAAGTTTTTTGCATTTACATTTTCCTTTTGTACTCAAAATTTTACCTAGAACATACTAGACTCAAAATTTCAACCCCTATAATGAGACTTGAAATCCCTTTTATAGGTCAACGGAGCAACAAGCATTAGGCTAATTGTAGTTACATTTCATAATAATTTCATAATTAATTTCATTTTGCTAGGGTTAGTCCCCTAACCATTACATTTAAAACATTCCTTCATCATCAAAAAGAAAAGGTCAAAAAGGAACCAAGCCATTTGTCAAAGAAGCCACACAAACCTTCCAAAAGGTGTCATCAAATTTGGCACGTTCACCAATACTAGAGTAACCACCATTTCTATCAATGGAACAAACCTAAAAACTAGCCACATGAAATTCGAGTCACCATAGCACCCAAAAATTGAACATCATTAAAAGGGAACACTAGTGTTACTTGTCCTTGTCAACCATTAAGTGAACACCCTCATTTGAATTTTTGATAGAGAGTGGAGTTCCAATGATTATCTCATCATCTAAGTCACTATAAGGCACAAGAGAAGTAGGGAAATGACTAGAGTCAGGGTCGGCTCCTCTCTCCTCACTTGAAAAATCCTCAGAAACTAGTATAGGAGCAATGGGTTTCTTTGAACAAACCCTAAGACTAGGACTCAAACTCATTAATTCTTTCGCAAACTCACCAGGCCCTTTTCCTCCAAACTTGACTAATTCTTCTGAACTAGTCTTGTTTCTATTGTACATGCTTTTAATAGTAATTTTTTCAACCTTCTTACATGCACTCCTCTTGCCTTTTGGGACAATTGGTGTTTTTTCCACACTAGGTTTTGCTTTGGGAACATATGTAACTAGATCCTACATATTTAACCTTCTAGACATTTGGACTGGTGTAATGGGAGAATTTGGCTCACTCATCTTCCTAGAATAGAATACTAACCAAAGCAAATTGTGCAAGAATAGACACTAACCAAATTTTTCAGAGAAATCCCATGCACATACAATGAAAACCCCCAAAGCACTAGACACAAAATATTATTGAACTACAAAAATAACACAATATGCATGCATTCACTCTTATGTACCCGAAGATACCTCATGACTACCTCTACAAAACTTTGCTCAATATTCTAAAATTATTCCTCCAGTACCCGAAGCAATCGATTTTGCACCTTGAGTTACAAATGATCAAACAAGCAATAGAAAATCTTCATGAAATAGAGGAATTGGAGGCTAGTTGCAATTAATGGCCATCTTGACTCACTTGCACAAGTAAAAAGCAATCACATGTCAAATCTCAGCCATTGATCATCCCAAATTTAAAACTTGATCAATGAGGCTCATTAAGGATCATGACTTGCTTTATTGATCCTACTAAAAAGCAACAATGATATGCTTTAAAGCCACCACATACCCGTCTGCATCCTTACTCCCTCATCCTCAAATTTTTTGTTGTCGATCTTGATGATCATGGGATGATCCTGGTCAAAAACCAAATTCCATTTCCCATCACACCTTCCAAATCTCCTTGTGGACTCCATCAAGCGATGACATTAAAACCAATGATGAATCACCAACTATCAATTTGGATCATAGAAAGATCCTAGCCAAAGATCCATACCCACATCGCTCATCGCTCACTAAGCTTCCTCCAGACAGCTTCAACCAGTGATGCCTTGATCCCACGCGATGGGGAGAAACTCACACATCAACAGTCATGGGTTCATCATTAAACTGCACCATACAACCAACAATAGAACCAAGGCCAGCAATGGGTTAAAAGATTAATCGCATTGCTCATCGCGGGTCACCTTCCATCAGTGATATCACAACACACAATGAGTAATGAAACTTACAAGCAATGAAACTTAGGAAGTAAAGGAAAATATGCATCACTCATCGCGAGATGGGCATGGGAAATCTCATAACAATGTATGATGAGAAATGGACTGTGAGTAGTAGACATAAGTTTTTCCTAAAATCATGTGGGTAAATATTGTTCTTAAAAAGGGGAATTACTAGGCTCAATGGGTGACTTGAATGATGAGGCTAGTTAAAATGATAATAGAAAAAGGCATACTAATGCCAATTGGTTAGCTAGTAACCTGATACAACTGGTCAACAAGAAAACATAAGCAAAAAGAAGGATCAAGGGTATAAATGAATGAAAGGAATAAAAACCCTAAACCCTCAAGACAACGAAAAAGAAATAGTCATAGGCTTGACCATGGAACCAGTGGGATAAATGAAAATCAGGGTTCTGCCAACTTCAACAACATAAGTTGTCACTTAAGCCAACCTACGACCAGTAATAGCAAGTCAACAAAGAAATATAACACTTCAATTAGATCCTCCATGACTAAGTTTTCTTTGCATTTGCATGATTGACACTGCCCATATTACATTTATGATTGACATTAATGACCATATTTCACCATCTCCTTTTGACATCAATGACAATATTTCCCAACAATCTCCCCCTTTATCATTGATGGAAAAACTTGAAATGCTCATACAAGATGTAACATTGAAGCTTTGTACCAATTTTTTTATTCACACAACAACACAACAACTCCCCCTATGACATACATCACTTATTTGCTTACCACATTGCCAATTTGAGCATTGAGATGACCACATTTCTCCCCCTTTGATAGAAATGGAAAAGGTTGCACTCCCCCTTTGGATATGCTCCACTTTGACAGGCTCTGCAACCATCAAGTCATTAGAAATTTGTAAAACAAGATTCTACCTGACTTGACCACACACATTCTCAACTAGGGATAAATAAATAATCAATGAAGCTCCCCCTACAAATATGCCTCATCGCGAATGCTTCGTGACATAATGTGGGAGAAAGTACTCCCAGCTTCTACCTCAAATATTCAAACTGCTCGGTGGGAAGAGGCTAGGTAAATATATTAGCCACTTGTTCCTTTGTAGGAACACACTCCATGTTGAATTCCTTTTTTACAACCTTCTCTCTAATGAAGTGATACTTGATTGATATATGCTTTTTTTTGGAGTTCCTCACTGGATTCTTTGATATGTTAATAGCACTTGAATTATCAAAAAGAATAGAAATTGGTTCTTTGTATTCCACCTTGATGTATTTTAATGTCTACTTCATCCAAAAGACCAGTGTACAACATGCAACTATTGCAACATATTCAGCTTCTGTAGTAGAAAGAGTGACTAACTCTTACCTTTTGCTCCTCTAGTTAACCAATTTGTTTCCCAAGAATAATTCTCCACCACTAGTACTCTTTATGTCATGTACACTTCCTACCCAGTCTACATCTGTATATGTTGTTAGTGAGAAATATTTGCACTTTGGGTACCATAAACCATAATCAATAGTGCTTTTAATGTATTAAAGAATCCTTTTCACTGCATTGACATGAGATTCCTTTGTGGCAACCTGAAACCTTGCTATCATAGAAACTACTTGCATTATGTCTAGCCTAGATGCAGTTAATATAGCAAACTTCCAATTATTGATCTATACAAAGTCTAATTTGTACCAAGTGACTCATCTGATTTTCTCAACTTGTAGCCAGTAATCATGGGAGTACTGACTAGTCTACAATCCTCCATGCCAAACTTCTTAAGAATTTATTCTACATACTTGGTTTGAGATATGAATATACCTTTATCAGTTTGTGTAATTTGCAAACCAAGAAAAAATATGAGTTCTCCTATCATGGACATTTCAAACTCATCTTTCATGTTTGTAACAAATATTTTGCACATCACATCACTACTACCACTAGAGATAATATCATCTACATATACTACAACAATGATCATAATCTCACCTTCAAATTTGAGATATAAATTGCTATCAGCACAACCCTTCTTGAATCCTTTTTGTTGTAGATACTAATCCAACCTTGAATGCCATGCCCTTGGGGCTTGCTTTAGACCATACAATGCTTTTCTTAATCTACAAAAAATAATCATCATTCTTTGATAGCTGAAAACCTTTTGTCTATTCAATATATACTTCCTCTTCTAGGTTTCCATTCAAGAATGCAGATTTAACATCCATTTGATATACCTTAAATCCTTTGTAGACTAAGAATGCAAGGAACATTCTTATTGCTCTAACCTTGCAGTAGGGGAAAACGTTTCTTCAAAATCAATTCCTTCTACTTGTGCATATCCTTTACATACTAATCTTGCTTTGTTTCTAACAATAGTTCCATCATCATTCAGCTTATTTCTGAATACCCATTTGGTGCCAATTACATTCTTGTTTAATGGTCTAGGAACCAATTCCTGTGTTTTATTATTTTCAATTTGATTGAGTTCCTCTTCCATTTCCTATATCCAGCTCTCATCCTTACTAGCTTCATCAAGACTTTTTGGTTCAATTTAAGATAAGAGAGAGAAGCTTACTTGTTCTTTGTCCTTTGCAAGTCTTCTTCTTGTCAGCACACCTTCATTCTTGTCACCAATTATTTGGTCTATAGGATGATCATTTTGCACATATTTTGCAGGGGCTCATTCAACCACTTCTTCAATCTGCTCTTCTTGTTCTTCTTCTTCAACTATTACACCTACATCATCCTCTTCTAATTCTATTTCAAAGTTATTTCTACTAGAATTTCCTTGATATGCATTTTCATCTACCTTGACAATTATACTTTCCACAATCTTGTGCAGTCTTTTATCATAACTATAACATCATGAAAACAAAGCAGGATTAAAGCAATAACAATACAATTAAACTTGAATGTAATCTAATGCTAAACAACAAGCATAAAGGAAATCTATAAACATAAACAAAAAATGATCTCACCCTATATCTACATCCTTCCATGAATGACCTTGATTGTCCTCCATTTCATTGTGATAGTATCCTTGCCCTTAGCTTTTTTGTATGTGTGCAAGTATAGCCTTGATATATGTGATAAAATAAAAATATCAAAGATTAAACAAGTGCTCCAAAAGTCATTAGATTTAGGGAGGAGTTGCAATAATGAAAGCTAGGTCAATTTATAGAAAATTGATTGTTCGAATGACATGCTCAGATTCAAAGATAGATAGACGACTCGGATTAAAAGATTCAACATGTATTGAGATAAGTGTTAGTATTGACATGAGTGATAAAACCTAAGAATATAGATCAAGATTAAATAATGATTTAATCTCTAGTTGAAAGTTTTCAAAAATTAGAAGAATAATGTTTGCATGAAAAGGATAAAGATAAAATAAAGAAAATGATTTGTTTGAATGCACACATAAATTAATTAATTAAATAAAGATATTTAATTAATAAATGTGTACATGCATAAGAATTAAAACTAGATAACTAACTGGTTACGACAGAGAGTTTATTCGTGAAAGACAATCAAACATTAAATTAGGAGATAACTTATTGATTTAAATAGATCTCGATTCAAGTGGAAATGAATACTTAGATAACTTAAACAATTATCTAAATATAGAAGAATATATCCAAAATAGACTTTTATGAATTAAATGATTATTTAATTCAACATTCGACATTTAGGGATTAAGTTAAATAAATAAGATTTATTTAATTGACTAAAGAAAAGATTAATGAATAATTAAATAATTAAAGTACTTATTTAATTATAGTTGAAAATATGATTAGGATATATTAAATAAGAATTTATTTAATTAATAGAAGAATAAATGTTAAAATGAATTAATTAAATAATTAAAAGTTATTTAATTAATAGATAAGAAAATACTTTAGAAAGTAATTAAATAATTAACACTATTTAATCATGACCATGAAAATACGAATTATGAAGAAATTGAAGTCGCAAGCTTAGAGAAAATTTCAGTATCTACATTTTTCCCCTGTTTGATACAATTTCATTTTGGCAGTATCAAAGAAAATCGCTTTAAAACATGCCCTAGTTGTGCCCCAGTATGAAATAGGTGAAGGTATTCCCCCTCGGGAAAATTGACAATTTTTTGAAAAATTCCAAAAAAATTAGAAATAGTCTTGATTAGTCAATTTGAAAATAATGTGAGATTAAAGCAATAATAATGCAATTAAACTCGAATGTAATCTAAAGCTAAACAACAAAGCACAAAGGAAAGCTATAAACATAAACATAGAATGATCTCACCCAATATCTACATCCTTCCATGAATGACCTCGATTGTCCTTCTCCATTTCACTGTGATAGTATCCTTTCCCTCTGATTTTTAGTATGTGTGCAAGTACAACCTTGATATATGTGATCAAAGTCATCAGATTTCCAGAGGAGTTGCAATGATGAAAGCCAGGTCAATTTATAGAAAATTGATTGTTCGAATGAGAGGCTTAGATTCAAAGATAAACAAACGACTTAAATTAAAAGATTCAACATGCATTGAGATAAGTGTTAGTACTAACATGAGTGATAAAACCTAAGAATAGAGATCAAGATTAAATAATGATTTAATCTCTAGTTAAAAGTATTCAAAAATTAGAAGAATAATGTTTGCATGAAAAGGATAAAGATAAAATAAAGAAAATGATTTGTTCGAATGCACGTATAAATTAATTAATTATATAAATACATTTAATTAATAAATGTGTAAATGCATAAGAATTCAAACTAGATAACTGATTGGTTATGACAGAGAGTTTATTTGTTAAAGACAATCAAGCATTAAATTAGGAGATAATTGACTAATTTAAATAGATCTTGAGTCAAGTGGAAATGAAAACTTAGATAACTTAAAAAATTATCTAAATATAGAATAATATGTCCAAAATAGACTTTTATGAATTAAATGATTATTCAATTCAACATTCAACATTTAGGGATTAAGTTAAATAAATAAGATTTATTTAATTGACTGAAGAAAAGATTAATGAATAATTAAATAATTAAAGTACTTATTTAATTATAGTTGAAAATATGATTAGGATAAATTAAATAAGAATTTATTTAATTTAAAAAAAGGACAAAGTTAATTAGTGATGTAGTTAAATAAAGAATGTTTATTTAATTAATCAAGATTTGAATAAAGATAATATCAATTAATTAAATAATTAAATTTATTTAATTAATAGAAGAATAAATGTTAAAATGAATTAATTAAATATTTAAAAGTTATATAATTAATAGATAAGAAAATACTTTAGAAAGTAATTAAATAATTAACATTATTTAATCATGACCATGAAAATATGAATTATGAAGAAATTGAAGTCGCAGGCTTAGACCAAATTTCAGTGTCTACATTTTTCCCCTCTTTGATATAATGCCATTTCGGTATTGTGTCAAAGAAAATCAATAAAAGAAAACCCCTAGTCGTGCCCCAGTATGAAATAGGTGAAGGTATGCCCCCTCGAGAAAATTGACAAATTTTTGAAAATTTCCAAAAAAATTGGAAATAGTCTCGATTAGTCAATTTGATAGGTAAAAGTTTGATGGAGTTGACATAAATCAGTTTGGAAGAAGTTTGATAGGTCAAACGGTCATCAAAATGTGGAGAATGGTGCATCCAGTATAAAAGGGTTTAAAAAATGCCACCAAAAACCCTAGGTATAAATACAAATTGGGTAAAAACCCAATTCATTTTCACCTCCCAAGTTTAGAAATTTGATTTTGGTGCTCTGGAGCTCTTAGAAAAATGTCACTTGTTCCTCACACTTCTCACTATGGATATCGCATTCAGACGTTTTGATTCCCTACAAATGTTGAACCCCCGATAAGTACTCAGACACCCTATTTTGAAAATTTGTTTTTCACTCATTTCTAGGAATTTATTGCAATTTTTAGTCATGCATCACTTTATTTTGCACCGCATATGAATACACAATGAACACATCTGCATGTGGAATGTCTAATTTGAAAAATCATGTCATAGGCTAGCATAGGCTATTTAAAATTTGATCACATTTTTTTTGTATTGCACTGCATTTGTATATTTGCAACGAATTTGTGATAGATAGTAGCCCATGTAGGTTGTTTTTTTTTTTGCGACACATTTGTAATTTATTGTACACATTAGCTTGTTGAATGTTTTTTTGATTGGGTATGGTGTTCAATTATGTGCATTTGCATTTCTAGAATGCATTTGCATAGGATAATGACACATGTGATGTTTTGAAATGCATTTGCAAAATGGAATGATGCAATTGAGTTTTTGCAACACATTTGATTGATAGAAAATTTTGAAATTTTGGACTATAACAGGTTGTTTGTATTCTAACATGAGGCATGCATTATGCCATTGCAGGTTGTATTGGATCTGATCTATATGAGGAAGTCTAGACCATTGACTTTTGACTTTTGAGATGGTTGCAAAGTGGGGAGAGATGGTTCCTTTGGCACCTAGGTCTTCATCATGTCACCATGCCCACTATTCAGGAAAACTGAGGTCTACTGACTACTCTCTATGAGCGGTGGCACTCCAAGACATCTTCATTCCATTGCCTACAAGTGAGGCCACTGTCACCTTAGAGGATGTATATAGGATATTGAGATTGTTGATTAGGGGTGTGAGGGTGATGTATGACACACAAAGGGGTTTCACTAAGATGTGTAGATATTATCCCCATGATGACACTAGACAGTTAGGGATTAACCATTATGAGGTTAGATGGAATGTTCTAGCTAAGAGATATGGTAGGATAGATTTTTTATTATGTACATTGATTGGGGGGTAGTTCTTCCTGACCACCGAGGTCATGGATTTCTAGTAGGATGGGGGGAGATTCTAGTAGGCATGTTAGAGAGACGGGTAGTATATGCCTGGGGCCCTTGTTTGTTGGCCATGTTATATTTCCATTTGCATGATATTTCCTATAGAGAGGCACAGTCTATGAGATATGGTACCATGCTACTAATGGTATGGGCATGGGAACACAATGATTTTCTATATGTATGTTATAGTTGAGTTACAATAGGGATCTCCTTATGCCTTCCATTATGTGGGGGAAAACACCCAGACTCATGTTGGAGACATCGGTTACTACTGACATGCTATTGAAATGATGATTCAGTTCATTTGGAAACCCTACATGGATTTCCCACAGTGGCCAAATGAGGATGGACACCTGCCCTTCTGTAGACAAATGCAATATCTGATTGGTAGGACGTCCCATGTGCATATTATTGAGAGGAATTTTCCAAATTGGATCTTGAGACAATTTGGTGAGGTTCATGATGAGCCTCGAGGATGAGTGAAGTATTCCCAATCTTCTAGAGAGGTGGCCCTGTGGAGACTAGAGATTATCATTGCCATAGTGGAGGTAGATATTGATGCCTTACAACCAGTACAATTAGGGTGGAGAGGCGAAGCAGCTGATCCAGGCATGATAGTTGCATATGATACCTAGTAGGCTCATCACAAGCTAGTTCCTTTCACTGATCCATATCAGGATGCACCTGTAGAGAGGCATATGATAGGACTGTGGGGTAGGCATGGGAGAGGTAGAGGTCATGGTGGGAGAGGTAGCAGAGGTGATGGTGGAGATGGAGGAGGAGGAGGTCAGAGAGGTGGTGGTAGGGGTCAATGAGGAGGAAGGGGAGGGGGAGGATATACCCATGCTTGAGGTTGGTGGTGAGGAGGATGTTGATGTTGGGGTTGGTGGCAAGGAGCATACATAGGAGGAGGTGGTTAGGAAGGAGGCATAGATATATGCTCTTGGTATGCTCGCAGGCTATCAGGATGATGATGAGGAGGAGGAGATGGATGACTAGGAGTAGGAGCTCTGAGATAGGATTCTAGAGGATTCAGAGGATGATGGGAGAGAGCAGCCATGATAGGATGAAAGAGGTCCTATTGATTAGGATATAGTAGATCTATGAGTCTAGGTAGCATCTCTAGGGGAGAGGATGAGGGTACTGATGGCAGAGCGAGACTTGCTATGGATGGAGAGGGATAGGGCATACATGGACAAAGATCAGGCCATAGCTCAGAGATAGGAGACCAAGCAGAGGTTCACAGAGATTATAGCTCTTTGTAGTTGGTCAGCTACAACTTTTGCACAAGAGTTGGTCATAGTAGTTGAGAGAGCCACCTATTATAGGGATCTATATGAGGGGGAGGTTCCTCCTAAGAGAGGGACTCCTAGTTTTTCTTAGGCACATAGTAGTAGGTCCTGGAGTAGGACTTAGAGTAGGAAACATAGTACAAAGGGGGTTGTGGGACCTCACAGGACTAGGCCATATGACAAGCCTCATTTGTACACCGGTCATTAGGAACTTGTCATTAGTCACCTTCACATTCTCCACATGGGAGTAGTGGGAGTTCTGGCTAGGGACATGTATTCATATTTATTGAGACATTGTATTTTGATCATAGAGCATGTGGGCTTCATATTTACTGATACATTATGACATTGTGATGTGACACTTTTTAAGCAATATATATATATATATATGATTTTGGTGGTGATTCCTATGATATGAAATTCTATTTATGATTATGCAGTCTTTTATTTATGCATGTGTTCTATATGATATGGTATCATTTATATGGTATGCATAAGTTATGGATGATCATATTTACTTTATGATGTTTTATGCAGCTTATGATGTGATGTTTCTATATGATGATGTATGCATTTTATTTTTATGATATCGATGGATGTGATGTATGCAATTTATGATTATGAGATGCAATGTAATGTTTATATATACAATGCTATTTACATGTGTAATATGTTATGTAATCTATGATAATGAATAATGGATGATATTTCATGGATTCCTAAATGCTATAGTTTCCTAGATATGATAGATGGCTATGTTTTTATGTTTTTGAAATGCAAAATATATGTATGATTTACAATGTATGATATTTACATGATGTTTCTAACATGAATGCATATGTAGGATGCTTTATATTTTTGTGTGTCACAAGACTCTATCTAATGCAAGAAAGAAGAAATGTTAGTGTGAAAGGAAGATGAAGAATAATAAAAGACATGGATGTTAGTATGAGCAATCTTTGATGTTTCGCCAAACCACAAAAGGCTTTTCACTATATCATCATTGGGAAGTAACTAATACAAGTGGAGAAAAAAACCATGATATGACATAGATTAAGGTGTGCAAGGTTATCCAATTGCTAACAACAGACAGTCATAAACAAGGAATGTCCTAACTCATACTAAGGGCACAATTGCCCCAGTCTTTTTTCCAAGACAAACCATAGACAACAAAAAAAAAAGACGGGTCATGAGACATCATCGCTCCTCTAAATCCTTCATGGGACATCCTCGAGGAAACTAGTAACATGACTCAAAATCAAATCTAAAAGATAGCTGACAAATAGCAATCAAAGAAAATGGAATTCTAATACATCGTTGCCTCTGTAAATCCTTCATGGGAGATCCTTGAGAAAGCTAGTATCAGGATTCCAAATTAAATCCAAATAAAATAATAAGAGAAACAAGCCACAAAGTCAAAAGAAAATATAACATTTGCCAAAACTTGATTTTTTTGTTTTATTTTTTTGATTGATAAGATGATTGATTGATAAGACCTAGTTTCAGGAAGGACACATAATGAATAAGATGTTGAGTTTGGTTTCGAATTTATGACTATCTGTATAAGGCATGACAAAAGCCTAGTTTTAGAAAGACACATATCATATAAGATGTTGAGTCTAATGCCATTAATGTGATAACCTGTGTAAGGCCATGTTGATTGTTTGATAGTGTCTATATGTAGGAAGGACTCATCTTGTATAAGACATAGACTGATTATTTTGCTGATATCTATTTTTAGGAAGGACACATCATGTAGCAGACTTAGGTTGATTTGGAAATTTGTTTGATTTGGCTTGATGAGATTGTGGAATTGTTCATCTTGTTGATGCATGACTTGATGTGATATGCTAACAATTAACTATGTTTGACAATGAACCCTAAAGGACTGATCTAGTGCAGCCTCATGGGCTCATCGATCGATGGCGTTGCCTACGTTATACATGTAAAGACCTCGTAGTTCGACTAGACTTTGACTAACAAGACTAACTAAAAAAGATTTGATTTATTTACAAATATAAGATTTGTGTGATAGTGAATGTGATGAACCCTAATGGACTGACCTAGTGCAGCCTCAGGGGCTCATCGATTGATGGCCTTGCCTACGTTATACACACAAAGACCTCATAGTTCGACACGACCAATGACCTTGTCATATAGAAAAATGGATTGAATCATGATTTTATACAAACAAACCTAAAAGGACTGACCTAATACCTCAGGGGCACATCAGTAGATGGCCTTTCCTACATCCAATCGTAGAGGTAACATAGTTTCACAATGACACAAACTGACAAGTGCGACTAACTCTGACACTATTTTTTGGATTTTTGACCTGTTTTGATTCTTTTTTCTTTTTGAAGTTTTTTATGTTTTTTTTTCTTTTGGATTTTTTTAGGACATTTTGTAATGTTTTTTGGATTTTTCAATGGTTTTTCATCTTCATAACAGCCCATGTAAGAACCAAATATGACATAGGTCAAGTGCTTGCCCCTAGTCAGGTATAAGACCAAGTGATTATGAATAAGATGGGATTAGGGATACTAAGTGCACTCGATGTCTATCGCTCCAACTTATGGGAAGGACTACCATTTATCATGAATGTTATGTACAAGATGATGGATGGAGAAGATATGTGACATGTACAAGAATGTAGATAAGAAAGATAGGTGGTATGTACAGGGAAGTTAGATTAGAATAATAGTAGACAAAGGAGTAGAGCTGACTACACATGGTGCCTTTTTGCTAGGTTTTCACCATGGTACTTATCCAAAGTGCCACCAAAGTGGTTTTCACTATTGGATGACTCATTTCTCTTTAATATTTTCTTGATTTTTTGAATTTTGTGATGTTACCAAGATGCCTATTTGCCAAGTTTTCACCTAGGTAACAATTTTTTTGATTTTTTATTTTTTTTGTATTTTTGATAATTAAGACAAGGTTGTTAGAAGCTATGCATAGAACTTCTTCAGATGAAGACTATTGATAGGTTCTGATAATGGTTCTCCTTTAGGAGTAGAGAGTTGATATGCTCCTGATCCAAAGGATTTTGTAACAATGTAGGGTCCTAACCAGTTAGGTTCAAACTTTTCTAGTTTTTCTCTTTCAACTTGATTCTTTGGATTCTCCATTAAGACCAAGTCACCAATGTCAGTTTCTATTCAAGACCTTCTTGTTGTAGCTACAACCAAGACAATTTTGATATGCTTGGAGATGATCTAATGCCTTCTATCTTTGTTCATCTAGGAATTCTAACTCATGTAGACTTGAAACTTTGTACTCTTCATCATCAATATGCCCTTTCAAAGATGCCCTTAAGGAAGGAATCTCGACCCCAAAAGGAAAGATGGCCTCAAAACCAAATAATAAGGAATATGGAGTGGTGCCAATGGGAGTACATATGCTTGTGTGATAAGCCCATAAGGTTGGATTTAGCTGTAAATTCCAATCATGACCAACATCATTGACAGTATTTTTGAGGATTCTGATGATAGTTTTATTACATGCCTCATCTTGGCCATTACCTTGTGGGTAATATGGGGTGGAAAATTTTTGTTGGATATGGAACTCTTCATAGAGATGATGGACTTATTGGTTCTTGAATGGATGACCATTATCTATGATTATGGATTGAGGGACACCATACCGATAGATGATATAGTTCAAGATAAACTTAGAAATCTATGTGTCGGCAATGTCGGTCATGGTAATAGCCTCAATCCACTTAGTAAAATACTCAGTGGTAGTAATGATGAACTTATAGCCATTGGATGATGTGGGATGTGTCTTACCTATGAGATCAAGTCCCCATTGGGAAAAGGGCCATGGTGACATTATAGGACAAAGCTCCTGTGTTGGTGCATGTATCAAGTCTCTGTGTACCTGACATTGTAAACATTTCTTGACAAAGATATATGAGTCATTTTCCATGGTAGGACAATAGTAACCCAGTCTCATAATATTCTTAGCTAAGGTAGGACCACTAGAATGGGATCCACATATACCCTCATGTACCCCAAACAAGGTTTCTTGTGCTTCTTCAATATCGAGATATCTCAATAGGGTATTGTCTAGGGCACATCTATAAAGGGTGTCTCCAATGATGGTATACTTGGCTAACTTATGAAGGAATGTCATACGTTGGTTATTAGAAAGGTTAGGGGGTATTATTTTGGCATGGAGGTAGTCATAGATGTCCTTATACCATGGGGAATTAGGACCAACAATATCACACACCATCTCCAAATTTGGGATGTCATAGGCAGGGACGAAAAGTTGTTCTACAAAAAAAATGAGTTTAGGCATGTTGCTAAGGATGTCCAAGAGTGAAGCAATAGTAGCCATGGTGTCTACTACCCTGTTTAGAACAAGAGGTATTTGATGAAAGTCAACCTTGTCAAAGAATTCCTTAAAACTATCTACCATGAATTTGTAGGGAGCAAGATTTTCATCCTTAGTCTCATAGTCATTATTTACCTATTGGATTACCAGTTGAGAATCACCATAAACCTGTAGGTTCTTGATCTTCCATTTGACTACAATGTGTAAGCCTATCACAAGAGCCTCACATTCTACTATGTTGTTGCTACATGGAAATGTAATCCTGAATGGCTTAGGGATAGAATCACCTTGTGGTGTCATAAACAATTTATCAGCCCCTGAGCCATGATTTGTATGGGAGCCAATAAAGTATAATTTCCATGTCATTCTTGTGTCAATGGTGAATATAAACTCATTAGGAAAATATGCAACTAAAGGGTGACTTGCTTGTACTGGTGCATTAGCCAACTGATCAGCAATGACTTTTCCTTTAATAGCTTTCGTCTCTATGTACTGGATATCATACTCACTAAATATCATTACCCATTTGGCCAGGCACCCTATTAATGTTGCTTTTCTTAGAAGATATTTTAAAGGATCTATCTTCACAACCAACATTGTTTGGTTGTTTAGCATATAGTTCCTTAGTTTTTGAATAGAAAATACTACCACAAGACAAGCACATTCAATGGTACTATAACTAAGCTCATAACCTTACAAAGTGTGACTGATATAGTATACTACCCTTTCATGACCTTCATTGTCTTTTTGTACAAGCAATGCTCCTAGTGATGAGTGTGTTGCTGAAATATAGAGAATCAATGGTCGTCCCTCAACAAGTGGCATTAAAACTAGTGGTGTGAGTAGGTAATCCTTAATCAGTTGAAAAGCTTCCTAGCACTTACCTGTCCATATAAAGGGTATTCTTTTTCTAAGTAAATGTTGAAAGGGATGTGTCTTATCTACTAACTACACTATGAATATTTTGATGGATTGCAGTCTCCCTTGTAATGTCCTTAGCTGACTAAGATTACTTGGTGGAGGCATTTCTATGATTTATTTTACCTTGGCTAGATCCACTTCAATTCCTCATCTAGAAATGATATATCCCAAAATCTTTCTTGATTTCACTCCCAACACACATTTCTTCGGATTTAGTCTCACTTTTACTCTTCTAGCCTTTGAAATATCTTGTCTAAGACCTGTAAATGATCAACCCTTTTCAAAAATTTGGTAATAATATCATTGACAAAGTCCTCCATAAGAGTGTGTATAGGGTCATGAAAGATAGTGGTCATGGCATGTTGATAGGTTGCTCCAACATTTTTCATTCTGAAGGGCATAACAGTCTAGCAATAAGTTCCCCATGGACATGTGAAAGCCATCTTAGGTTGCTCTTAAGCTGCAATTTTGATCTAATTATAACCTGAAAATCCATCCATTAGGGATAACATATCATACCCTGTTGTCAAGTCAACAATCATGTCAATGTTTAGCAAAGGAAAGTTGTCTTTAGGGCAAGCTTTATTTATATCTTTGAAATTTGTATAGATGTGGATTTCCCCTGTTGGTTTTGTGATTGGTAGTAGGTTAGAAATCCAATCTGCATAGTTAATTGATCTAATGAAGCCAATGTCCAATAGTTTCTTGATTTCAGCCTTGACTAGGAAAGCAATCTATGGGTGCATTTTCCTCAATTTCTGTTTTACTGGTTTTACACCTGGTTGTAAATGAAAATTGTGTAGTACAAGTTTAGGATCCATCCCAAGCATGCATATGACCATGCAAAATTTATCTATCTTTGTGCAAAGAAGTTGTAAAATTTTGGTTAATCTGCTTTTAGAAATGATGCTGCAAAATATACCAGTCGAGGATGATCTTATGTGCTTATGTTGACTTCCATTGATTCTTCAATGAGCATGGGTGAATTTTCCTAAGCAACATGGATAATTTTCAAACCTCCATCCTTAGGTTCCTCAGAGAGATTTTCACCTTTGAATGCATCCTTATTTTTTGCTTTTTCATTGTCCAAAGATGCCTTTTGGTTTTCACCTAGGGACTCATCATTTTTCCTTTTGTCATTGTTTTGCTTATTTTTGCAATTGGAGGGTTGAACATATTCCCCAAAATATGCCTTGTTGTCCAAGTCAATGGTAAATCCATCCTTTTGATCACCACTAGGTATGCCTTCTTGTAGTCCTAGGAACTCAACAATTGCTTCGTCATTCTCAAAAATGTCTAAGATAGGTGTGTCTTGGTGGTCCCAATCAATGAGCTAGGGATAGACTAAGGGCATGTCATCATTGGAGTTGTCAAAGTTTAAAGGGGTTAAGGTAAAAGCTGAGTTGTTCATATAGTCACATATTTTTCTTACCAAATCCTCTTTGCTCTTTTTCTTGGATCTAGGTGGATTTTGAGGTGGGCCTAATGCCAAGGTTTGGTTATCTGAAGTGGATTTGTCAAGTTCCCAAGAGGTAGGATCAAGAGATTCCCAATATTAATGTTTAAACCATTCCTCTTTTGTAAAAGTCTTAGGTGGAAAGGAATATAATGGATTTGGGGAGATTTTAGCATTAAGTCAAGTTCTCCAAATAGCTTATCAAGGTCCATGATAAAGATGGAGGATAGGGAATCCCACTCATATTCGTTTGAGTCAGGGGAATCATAGTAGGGTTCGTTAGATGGTTCATAGAATATATCAATACCTTCATAAGCACTTACTTCCTCATGTAAAGGTGATGTGGTACTAGGAATGCCAATTTGAAGTGGTTGAAATCCAAGCCCTAAGCCTTTCATCCATTTAGAAACAATGATTGGTTTAGTCCTCCCATCTTGATGTAAGCCTAAGCCACTATGTCCATTATATCCCTTGCTTTTCATAATGGTGAAACCCTTTCCATACTAGTGTGTAGGTATGTGATCAAGTGGGGGAGGTTCTTCATTGTCTTCTCTATATAGCCAAGAGGTCACATCATCTCCATTTATGGCTTCTTTGCTTAATTCTTCCCATTATGTAAAGGTTTTTGTGGGAGGGATGTGTATAGTGACCACTGACCATCTCCTATCTATTGTAGGTAAACCATAAAATTTAGGAGGAACTAGGTGGCTAACACAATAAAATGTATTCATGTGATATTCCCCACAACCCTTGTCTTGGATCTCAACCTTAGGAGTGAAAGGTAGTGATGGAAAAGTGGATGTTTTAGTAAGAGTGGATGGATCAAGATATTGGGATGAATTAGATGATGAAGCTTCTTGGTTTATAGGCACTTGGTGTTGGGGTATCTCTCATAGATTGGTTCAATATTGGAATGGATATAGGTCACCATCTATTGTTATTTCAGTGCCATTGTAAGGGAATTTAATACATTGATGATATGTGGAAGGGACTACCTTCATGGCCTAGATCCAAGGTCTTCCTAGCAGAAGGTTATATGGGAGGGTGAGATCCAAGACTTTGAAATTTGTCTCCATAACTACAAGAAAAATTATGATAGGAAGTGTTACCACCCCCTTTGATTGTTTTTCTTCATCATCATAAGCCTTAATCACAATGCTTTTGGTGGTGTCCTGATGTTGTGTTAGGAGATCATAATTCAACTCAACCAATCATTCAAAGCAATGATACAACATTCTTTCTCTTAAGAATTCTTAGCTTAATTTGCAATAACACAACTAAGATATCATAAAAAATGAAAAAAATGCAACAAAATTTATTCACTTGATAAATTTCATAAACTGATTCATCTCAAACAATGATTGAGTGCATTCTAGATCACATTGGAAACATTGTCATGACAACCCACAATTTAATGCAATGAACTGCCATTAATAACTTCCACAAAAAAAATAATGAATACAATAACTTTAGTGAGATTAAAGATAACATAATTATATAATTTTCCTCCAAATTTTATGAATATCCAATGGTGGAAAGAAAGTTATTCATTTTTCACAAAACTGCAAACCCTAGGTAGTGTTCAGACCTGCCCTCACAAAAATGGTCATAACTTATTCAAATATTAATGAAATTTGATGATACTTGAAGAAAATGAAATTATATTCAAATGGAAACAAAATAAAATTTGTTTAAAATCAAAATATGGAATGTACAATCTATACCATCATGTTTTTCATACTACAAATTCTGCACAATATTGTTAGAATAGGGAAGTCTCACAAAAATAGTCATATCTCCCACAAAACTCAATAAAATTCAATGAGACAAAAATAATTGTAAACTAGAAAAAAATATCTTTCCAACCATATATTATAATCCATGATATGAGTCCATACCAGGCCATACAATGCACAACTTCAGCCTGAAAACAATGTAAGAATCGGAAAATGCACACAAAATTTGAGGTTTCCATTCATCAATCTTCAAAATTAATGTCTCCAACCCCCAATTCGAGTTTTGGAGGGTGTATTTATACATTTCCAACCAAAACCAACTATTTTTAACCACCTTTTTATTATTTTGTTGACAAAAAACCTTAATGACACTTTTTGACAAGTAGCTTGACAACTTTCTTGAGCAACTTTTACAATTTTTACAATATTTGCCTAAATTTCACCAAATGACCAAAAATGGTCCTAAACCACTTAGGATGGTTTCAAATGACCTTATTTACATTAATAAATCCAAAACAAAGCAAAAACAAAAGTTTCACAGTATAACTTAAATTGCATCAAGGGTGCTCCTGTACCATACTCCTGGAGAAAAGAAAATTCAAGTCCTCTTGAAAGCTGGTCTACTCCTTCCTATTCTTCCAATTCTTTTTCCATTTTTCCTTCATCTTGGAAATTATCCCTGGGTCCTTTCTCCTCTTCTTCTTATACCATATCTTCTCTAGCAACCTCTTAGCCTTCATGTTCCAAAAGTCTATTTCTTGTGTATATACCTCAGTACAATCATCTATATCTTCACTCTAATCATTAGAGTACCATATAACAACATTTTTACCATAACCACAACCTGCATCACGTTCTTTCAAACCTTCATATACCTCATTAGAAAAAAAATATACATCTTTATTAACAACCTTATTATCAACAACATCTTGAGTATCAATACCAACTTTATCATCAACATCAACAACCTTCTCTACTTGTTCATTAGTAAAAAATTCGTCAACTACTTGATTACCAACAACAACCATATCATTGATCTCAACATAAATATTTTCATCAAAAAAATAATAATTTTGTTCATCTTCAAACACAATTAGGATATCATGCATCTCAACTTGCAACTTACTTTTCTCAACAAACTTTATCTCTACCTCATGTGTTGTTGTCCTCGCTTTTCTTTTCCTTTTTTGAATAATATTTTTGATGGGCCACACAACTCCTTCCTTTAATATCAAATTCCAACTTGTAGCTAGCCTATAAAACTTCTTCATATTAGCCTCACATCTTTTTATCTTCTTATTGAGTTCCTCTAGTTCTTGCCTCATTTCTTGATCCTTCTTCTTTTGCTTTGCCTTGTCCTATTTTCTTTTCCTCTCTTCTTGTTTCTTCTTCCTTCTTTGTGAATCCTCATCCTACAAACATCTTTCCAATCTTCTCAAAAAATCCATCTTCACAAGCAATTCTCTCCTTGCTTCCACTTCACATTGCCTCACCTAGGAAATTAGGTTCCTTCCTCAACCTGCCCAACACACAACCACAACCAAAAACACAAAATATTCCTCTACCCAAACCTTACTGGGATCTGATACCAATTTGATGTAGAGCTAGGAGGATCACAATTCAACTCAACAAATCATTCAAAGCAATGATAAAAAATTCTTTCTCTTAGGAATTCTTGGATTACTATGCAATAACACAACTGAGAAATCATCAACAATGACAAACAAGTAACAAACTTGATTCACTTGACAACTTTCATAAATTGATTCATCTCAAAAAATGATTAAGTGCATTCTCGATCACATTGGAAACATTATCATGGAAACCCACATTTTAATGCAATGAACTGTCATTAATAACTTCCACAAAACAAATAATGAATCCAATCGCTTCAGTGAGATTGAAGATAACATAATTATAGTCTGCACCATGTCAAGGGTCAATGTCGCTAGTACCATACCAAGTGTCAAGGGTGCTCCTGCACCATGTCCACACATGCTTTAGAGAAACCTAATGCCTTAACCAATTTTAAAGTGCAAAGATTCAACCCTACTCCTTCATCTACCAAGACTTGTCTAACTTTGGTTTTGTGAACAAGGACTTCAAGGTGTAATAGGTCGTTATGATTTGTCTTCTTAGTTGCATAGTCTTTTTCGAAGAAGGTAGCATGATTATTATTCATCAAGTAGCCTACCATTTCCTAGAAATTATTGACATCAAGATCATTAGGGACAATCGTGCTTTATAAAGCCTTGTCAAGAATGGAGCGATGATCAAGGGAGATACATAGCAGTTCCAAGATAGATATTTGGGCTGGGGTATTCCCCAACTAATCAAGTAAGCTATACTATGACTTGGAGGTCTATGGTGTTTTCTGAGATGGAGGACCTTGGATGGTGATCTTTGTTTGATGAGTGTAGACAGCACACTCGGGACTCTTATTTATAGTAATGGTATTGACATAGTCATTAGAAGCTTGGATATGATTTTTTATGGGACCACTATAATCATGCTTGACACTAGCATAATTGGAAGAATTATTGGTCTTGTTACCCGAACTGGGGGTCTTTCCTTTGCCATGGTCATGTAGTGGATCAGAAAAAGACCTTATGATTAGTGTTTGAAGATGTCAGTTTTTGTCCACCAACCTGAATATTTTTGTCCTCGACAAAGTCTTGTATGATATTTTTCAGTTGTCAGAAATTTTGTAGGCTATGTCCTTTGGTCTGGTGGAAGTCACAAAAGGCATTATCATCCCACCAAAATGGTTTAAATTTCCCTAGATCATATTTCCTTGGCTCTTGAGGTTGTATGAGATTGTGTTGCAACAATTGTTTGAATACTAACTTTATGGGTTCCTCGAGGGGAGTGAACTCACATTTTGGAAATCTTCTATGTTGTTGTGGTCGTTTGGTGTTTTGGGCCATGTTAGGGGTTTGATTGACGACGTTGAGTGTGTTGGTAGATTGGATATTTCCTCTAAGTGTGATGATCAGTCCTGTATGTAAAGTCTTTGCATCAACTACCCCATTGTTGGTAATGTTTTTTTTTCTGAGACCAAAACTTGTTTCTATCATTGGGGGTGTTTTGTACATATGGATTTTTTTTGGGTGTCTTAAGTTCCCCTTTGTCAATGAGACCTTTTTCTAGTATGAGGCCCTTTTCCACTAGTTTTGCAAAGGATGTGTAACAATGTACCCTCAAGTCACTTCTCAATTTTGGGTTGAGGTTTTCTTAGAAGATAGTGACCTTTTGTTTCTCAGGTATCTCTATAGGACATTGGCTAGCTATAGTTCTCCATATTTGGAAGAAAGTGATCAAATTTTCTCCTTCTTCTTGTGTAGTGTGGCACAAGGTTGCTATGTTAATCTCATGGTCAATGTTAAAGGAGAAGTGTTCAACAAATTTTTGATCCATTTCACCCCATGATTTTATGTCGCAGTCAAGACTTGAAAACCATTCTAGTGCAATTCCAATAAGACTTCTTGAAAAGAATCTCATAAGATAGGTGGGGTCATATACGACATCTATGCACATCATGGAAAATTCCCTTATGTGTTCAACTGGATTTCACTTTTAATTGTATTTGGGCAAGTTTGGTATGACATACCCATGAGGGAAAGGTGTCATGTATAATGATTTGTCGAAGGGAATGGGCATAAATCCTTTGCCAAAAAGGTTTTCTTGTTAGACATTTCCATGTTATCCATCTATGTTTTATGTGCATGCATTTGTGTCTATAGGACGTCAACTTGAGTTAATGATGTGTTGGTTGGATTATTTGGATCTATGTACATGTTTTGGAATCGAACATTTTGTGATGGGTTTTGGTTAAATGTTAGTATGTAAAGTGGATTTTGATTTGGAATGTTAGTGAATGGGTTTTGATTCAGAATCTATGAAAATGGATTTTGATTTGGGGTTTGTGAAAATGGATTTTGATTCAGAATCTGTGAGAAGGTGTTCTAATTTGGTATTTGTGAAGTGATAGGTCGGTTTCAATATTGAAAGTAGGGTTTACTCCCTGTCCGTGAGACCCCAATTTGTGGTATAGTACTAGCGACATTGAACTTGGTATAGCTGTGGTTTGTGGAATAGTACTAGTGACATTGACACTTGATATAGGAGCTGATATTTTAGATCTTTTGTTCCCAACAAGAGGACCGAAGGGATTGAACAGTAACACCCCTTTGGTGAAATTTAGCCCCTGTGTCATGCTAGATATACCAAATGAAGATGTGTGTATCATTGGAGAACTTTGTGTAGTTACTCCAGATGGTATAGTAGTAGTCACTTGAGGTATAGTGGCACTAGTAGTAGTGGTGTTTGTTCCTTGAGTAGATGCAGTTTGTAGGGTACAAATATCAAAACTAGGAGGTAATTTGGCACATTCTACTAGTAATTTGGCTAAGTATCATTGAGGATCATTTGATTGATAGCCATCTACAAAGGAATCAAACTCGAGGTCCTATTTAGCAACATCTATGTCTTCCACTACAATGTATCCTTGTGTGTCTCTTGTAACAAATTTGTCTAACAAGGTCTTGTGAGGTCTCGATGAAGATGTCCCTAAAAAGGGGTTTGAGAACGGATTGATGAAATCGTTTGGATCAACCATCTTTTCTCTTTCTTTCCTTTTCAATCTTGTTTCAACCATGTAAAAATAAGCTCAAAGTGCAAGTGATGCAAAAGCTAAGTCTATGTATGATTATGAGTCTAATTTATGTTTTTTTGGGGATTTTCTTGTAAATAAGGAATGTATGTAGCTATTTTTTGGTATTTTCTCTACAAATATTGTATGTCTAAAATGTTGTTATTCTAGGATGAAAGTGTCTAAATATGCAAAGGTCTAAGTGATCAATTTGGAAGATTCTAAAAAGAGGTTATCTATCAGCTAAAGCTTAACCCAGGTTTCAATTTATTTTTGACAAGAAACCTTTGTAGGACTAGGACCAAAAGATAAGGTGAGATCCCAAACTAGACTAATGAGCTAGAAAGACTCACGTGTAGGACAAAAAGATATGATGACTAGCTTCAATGACAACATTTGTTGAAGCAAGGGTTCGTCCAAAGCATGAAAGGTTCCTATCCTAAAATCGACAAATGATGATCTCTCTAAAGGAAATAAAGAATCCTAAGATAAAAGTAAGATCTTCACCTAGGATACTAATCATTATGACTAAATGATTCCTAAAGGATGCAATTGTACAAATTTTGAGCAAAATTTCTAGTTTCTATCCAAGAATCAGTGTAAAAGGATAAATTAGATACTGGTTTGACTATTTTTTTTGGGTATGTGACAGTGAATTCTAGTTTTCTAGTAATCAAATAGATGTGTTGCAGGATAGCAGATGTGTCACAAGATTTAACAGTTGTGGTCTACTAGTAAATTTAGTCTCTGGTATCAAACATATTTGGTTTTGTATTAGGTAGATGTGGCTCAAGGTATGAAATGTGACTCAATATTGATCGGTTGTGGTTTTTAGACTCAGACAGTGCATAGTAAAATATAGCTTGGCTCTATGACAAGGCATATGCATTGTTCCATACTGCAGATGCGGCCCACCTATTCAGATGCATCATAGAAGGTGTCAATTTCAAGTTTTCTAGTAATATATTTCACTAACATGTACAACTTAGGATATTAGATGCAGTATTCAAGTAACAAGATGCGACTCACGGGGAAGCAAATGTGACTCAGATTCTAGTACATGCAAATCGGACTCAATTTTAACAGATGCGACAAACTAGTTAACAGATGTGACTCTAAGTAATAGATGCATTTTTCTAGTAAAAAAGTGTGACTCTATTTGAAAATTGCATTTTTTTTGATGAATGATTGTGATTTTTCAGTAAATTACAGTGTAAACTGACTCTATTTTGTGATCAAGTTTTGGCGAATAAAAACAATCAGAAGACTATTGGCATATGGCTCAGGGAGATTATTGGAATGGCTTCTAGTGTTGTCATTGATGGCAACTAAAGTCACTATTGTGGTCGGCAGATCTGAACCTAGTCATACTAGCAGCTAAAGTCAAGTACAGTGTATTACTAGCAAAGAACATGATGAATAGGGTATCCGGTTAGTATGTCAATCTGTATGCTTCACTGGATCATCATCTTGTGTTGTGAATCCCTAGGATAGGTTGTTAAGCATATATGGTACCTTATTGGTAAGTTTTGTGATGTTTCATTAATCCATGTATGAGTAAAGAGATCCGGCAAAATGATTTTCTGTCTATTTGTTCATTATGGCCAACCTAATCAATGAAGCATTTTGCAGATGTATAAGGAATGATTGCTTAATTTTTTCTATGTGTGAGAATTTTTTTTTGGGTCCTATCTATGGTTTGGTTGACATGTGTGGGCACAAATCAAAAATTATTTATGATTTGAAGCCATGTAGAGAATATTATATTTTGTGTGAAGAAGCCATATAGTGTTTGAATTCTTGATAGCGGGTATTTATGCAAGTTTGGGAAATTCATTTTGTGTGCATGAGATATATGAGATCAGTTTTAGGGAAAAGAAGCTAGGTATGCAAATATCAGAAGATCGACTATGAGAATTTTGTTGGTACATAAGAGGATTTGGTGATAGAGCAGAAGCAAAGTGCAAAGTCTGATAGAAGGTTCAAAACTTGATTTATGAGCTTCATCAGAACTGGAACCAAGCATTTGTAGATGCTATCTTCTCAGTTCAATTTTTTTTTGTAATTTCTAACATTTTGTAAGGCAGTGGGCCTTCCTTGTTTTGAGTAGTGAGCTCTAGGTAGTGTGCTTGAATTCATGTGCATTCCATTTTCTTCATACTTTTAACAAAGTATATAAATTGTGGATTAATCTCCATTGTGGTTTTTCCCCCTGCAGGGTTTCCATGAAAAAAATATTGGTGTTATGGTGCTTTGATTATCTTGTTCATGTGCTTGCATCTTTATTTCTATTTATTTGTTGTTAATGGCTTAAGTTGTGGATTTAAAGTTTAAATTTGTGGAACATTGATTCACCCCCCTCTCAATGCTCCTTGAGTCAACAATTGGTATCAAAGTAGGTTCCTCTTCAGAATCTTAACAACTTGAGGTGGATTTTGAAGTACAATGGACTCTGGTGGTCTTCAACAGTAGCCTATGGTAGCACTTGATCATGATCTTGATCAGTCTAAAGTAGAAGTGTTGGAGTTAAAAGAAAATGTTGTGGATGCTAAAAAATTTATTCAATCATTGAAGGATAAAATCAATGAGTCAAGAGAAAAGAGGAAGGAGCTCTATGATTAGTTGAAACAAAAAGAAAATAAAAGTTTGGAAGATGTTCACCCAAATTAGACCCTAAAAATAATAATTGAAGAATGTGAAAAGAAAACTTGATAGGGACAATGCTACTCTAAAGCTTGAGATGGAATCTATGGCGATGAAGCTAACTAAGGAGATTGAAGAAATAAAGAAGAATAAGGAGAATCTGGCTCAATCCTTGAAAGAGAAATATGAAGAATGCAGTAGAGTTAATAGTGGATTCATTCAGCTGGAGATTGAACTACTACAATCCAGAAGTAATGAACAAGAGCTTGAAAGACATATAGTTATTCTTAGAGATGAACTCTCTATTGCAAATGAATACAAGAAGTTTAGGATCAGTTCTACTAAGCTTGATGAGATGACTAAAGGATAGAAGAATGTAAATGATAAGCGAGGTCTTGGATATGAGAAGGAAGAAAGCTTTGGATCTGAACACAAGGATACTAGACAAAGAAATCAAATGAACAGAGGCAGAAGGTATCTGGTAAGACAACCCAATGCTCAAAATTTTAATGATTACTAATTTACTTGTATTAAATTTGGTCATATAGCTTCTCAATGTAGAAGAAAAGTAAATTCAAGCAGTCCATCATTTCCTAGTCAGTGTTTTAGTTGTAATAAGTTTGATCATAAGTCAATTGAATGTAGAAGTATGGTTGTCAGTATAAGGAATGTAAAATGCTACACCTGTGGAAGATTTTGACAAGTTGCTAACCAGTGTAGATCAAGGAGAAATCAATGGAATGAATGGCCTAGACAAAGAAATATGGTGTGTTACAATTGCAACAGATTTGGTCACATTGCAAGATTTTGTAGGAACAAGAACATGGATAGAAGAGGTTTGGTATATCAAGAAAGAAATTCACAGAAAAATGACAAAGGAAAAGGAAAAGTGACTATGGAAGAAATAAGAGATCAGATGAAGAAAATGTGGATAAAGAAGAGTGAATTTGATAAGCCCGTACCAGAAGCTGCCTCCAGCAATCCCTTTAGTAATTCCTCTAGAAATTGATCTCAGGCCATTGGCCTAGGGGGAGTCTTTCAAGTAAAATCCTTTGTCCCCCTATCAATAGTTGGCACCAGAATACAGGAAGTTGTAAGTAGTTGTGCCATCATCCAACAAATGTATCAGTGATCACTTGTTCTATAAGTTGAGATCTTGAAGGCCTATAGATGGATTCTTCTCTTGTTGTTTGAGAGAGCAGTGTAACTAAAACTCCTAGGGTAGAGCATTTATTTTGGAAAAAAGTTAGGTGTGCGAAGCTATAAAAGGGTATTTGAAACCTTCATTTGTTACTTTGCATAAAAGAAGAATAGTGAAAAGAGCCTCTAGAGCAGAATTTTGAAGGATTCAAGTTGATTCGGTGGTGAATTCATTAGGTATTCCATTCAATTTGTAGAATTTATAAATTTGTTCTCAATAGAAAAACCTTGTTCAGTACAAAAAATGAAGAAAATCAAGGGAATTATGAGTTTGGATGAATATAATAGCAGGAAGATCAGGGATGGAAGAGATATGTTTCCTACCGGTGAATTGAAGTGGCTCGAAGGAGAAAAACACAGGAGTGTGGACATTTGGAACAAATTTCCTTATTTTGACAATGCAAAAGTGGTTAGGATCATCTTGAGAATATTGAATGAAGATACTCTAAATTTGGACAAACCCTATCTTAATTCAAAGGAAGTGATTAGAAATTTAACTGGGTTATGCAATGTTGGAGATATTTTGAAGAAGTTGATTTGAAATAAGGAAGTCGAAACCCTAACTAGTGTAATAGGAGATTAGAGGGCTCTGGTAATTTTGATGATCAAAGATGCATTGACATGGTACATTACATATGGAATTTCATACAAAATATTCTTCAAAAATAGGGAAGGATCAACCTCTACAGGTGCAGTTTACATTTTTCATAAGATGATAATGGAGGACCAAGACTTTGACCTATGTAGTTTGTTGAAAGATCAACTGATGAAGAACGTGCAATTGACAATGGATATAGATTATCCTTTCAGGTTTTTCACTTTGATCATATGTATCATGATGTATTTTCTAAATTGCTTGTTGTAGAATGATAATGTTGTATGGAAGGAGAGTGAACTAGTCTGTAAGCATATTTTTAAGCATTTCAATACTTTGGAAAATTGTGAGCAAGTTTATGCAAATTTATTTATTAAGTTGTTAGGAAAATTTGGAGACTTTAATCAAATCTCGTGATCATCAATATATCATTGATCCTCGCCTATCGTGAGGCTCATCAATCAAATCAACCTCGCCTATCATGAGGTCAATCATCAAACTATCATTGATCCTCACCTATCATGAGGTCAATCATCAAACTATCATTGATCCTTGCCTATCATGAGGTCAATCATCTATCTATCATTGATCCTCACCTATCATGAGGTCAATCATCAATCTATCATTAATCCTCACCTATCATGAGGTCAATCATCAATCTATCATTGATCCTCACCTATCATGAGGTCAATCATCAATCTATCATTGATCCTCACCTATCATGAGGTCAATCATCAATCTATCATTGATCCTCACCTGTCATGAGGTTAATCATCAATCTATCATTGATCCTCGCCTATCATGAGGTCAATAATAAATCTATCATTGATCCTTGCCTATCATTAGGTCAATCATCATCATCCTATCATTGATCCTCACCTATCATGAGGTCAATCATCAACTATCATGTTGACATCATCAAATCAATCGGTTGAATGCGATCATCAAACATTAAACACAAGGAGGCAACATAAGGCATCAATTAATCAATCTGGTAGGCTCAATCTTCTTTTTTGGGAGATAAATCATTTTTGGATCATAAAATTTTAAAAAATCATTAAATCATCAAAAAATCATCAAAATTTTCAAAAATTCCAAAATTCACCATTTTATCTCCCGAGGGGGCATATATCCATCAATATCTGAAAATCAACGTTTGGGGCATCAAAAATATGTTTTTTGAGCATCAGTATCAAATTTTCTTTGAAGCAATGTGTAAACACATTACTTCAAAGAGGGTAAAAATGTATACACCTAAAAATGACCATCACCTTTAATTAATTAAATACTAGCTATTTAATTAATATTCGACTATGTATAAATAAATTCTCAATTTATTTATATTGTTCACCCTTCTCTAATTCTCCAAATCAAAATACATATTATTCTAAATTAATTAAATAAATAAGGTTCCCTATTTTTTTTTATTTAATTAATCTTCACTAAATCGAATTAGGAATTAGAGCACATTTCTACAACTTTTTGTGCCACCTCACCAAGGTCACATGAAAATAAATAACTCTAATTTTTAATTAGAATTATCTTCAACTCATTTCAAAAAACACATGGCTCATTTCCTCCCACGTCCACCAATTTTGGAGCACATGACTTATTCCTCCCACACTTCCACCCATTTTGGAGCACATGACTTATTCCTCCCACACTTCCATCAATTTTGGAAGCACATGGTCTTCTCTTCCCACACTTGAATCTTCTATCCAAATGACATGTTGCCCATTGGTCAAGAGATTCTCCCATCCAAATGGCATGTTGTCTTTGGTCAAGTGGACAACATCATGATTCTCTTCATCTTCACCATCCATTTTTCTTATTCGAATCTGGACCATTGATTATTGCCACATCACTATATGCTTGGAAAAGGCTATAAATACAACCATTGGGCCTTGTATTTTGCATCCACATTTGAATTTATCATGTAGGTTTTATCATTGGAGCTTGGAGCATTTTTGAGTCTTATAGCTAGTTTTTACATCATGTTTTGCTTTGCATTTACATCTTAGCTTTAAATATTGCATCATAGTTGCATTTTATGTCCCATCTTGCATCATAGTTTCATTTTATATTAGTTCATTTTAATTTTGCATTTGAGAATATGGAGTATCATCTTTGTCATTTTTAGTTTGCATTTGAGCATATGTAGAATCGTATATATATCATCATAGTTCAATATCATAGCATCCACCTCCAATTGTTCATTTTTCATAAACACCATCCTCCACTCATCATAGCATTCATCATCATTGTTTGCATATAGTTTCATGTAGGAATTTAGTTGGCTTCATGTTGAATACTAATCTCATTGCTTAATTGTCATTCTAATAGCCTTTGTGCACATAGAAATCTAAGGGCCAAGGGTTCAAGGAATGATTTAAGAATAGAGGGCAATGAGATGTTCTTGAAAGATTTAGTTTGTTGCAAATTAGAATAGTTTCTTTGCTTCAAACTTTGAATATAAATCATTTCATTAAGGTTTGTGTTGATACAAACTTTACACATTTCACACTCACACAACCCTAAGCCCAAAGAGATAGATCTAACCCAAATTTTGTAGAATTGTGAGATGGAACATAAAAAAATTTAGGGGTTCCATAAGTGGCTCTGACTAGGGATGCATGCCTCTCACAGGCATGGTGAGATCCTAGAATCTCAGGTTGAACTAGACAAACCAAACACAATGAACCAAAAACCAAGGAACAACCCAAACCAAGTAGTAGGACCAAACCAGACACCAAAGCAAACAAACCTATATACAAAATGTACAAAACCTACAACATACATGGATAGAACATACTTAGGAGAAGTATGGATTCAAGAACTATCCATGTACTTGTAGTTCAATAAATTCGCCTATCAGGCTCTAGAGGAAGTATTAGTCCTCCCCATGTGTATCTGCTACAAGATAAGGGCCTAACCATAAAAGCTTCAAACTTTCCATACTTACCCTTATCCTAAGCCCTTGCATTCTAGACTAGTACCATACTATTCACCCCAATTTTTTTGGAAGAAGCTATCTTGTCATGCAAGTACTTAACTTACAACAGCATCTTTGTATTTTTGGCATGAGCTTCTCTTGTAGTTTCATTTAATTCCACCAGATTATCAATTTTGTGCTACATATCATCACAAACATCTTCATCATATTCTTGCACAAATTTATAGATCTTTAGCAAGTTGTTTTGTGTCAGCCAACATCTAGACCATACACCAAACCAAATGGTGAATAGCCAATAGCCTTTTTCACAGTAACCCTATCTGCCTAGAGTAACAGCTTCAACTTTGAGTCCCAAGATTTCTTGTTCTTCTCCATCACACTTTTGATGATTTTTATTAAGTTCTTATTACTTGACTCAACCCAACCATTACCTTGAGGATGGTAAAGTGAAGAATGAGAAATCTATATACCATCTTATCACAAAAATCTTTGAACTCCTCAAATCTAAAACACGGCATTATCTAAAATTATCTTTTCCAAGGTTCCAAACCTAATCAGAATATTGTTCATTAGGAAGTCCACTACCACCTTACTTGTTTCTTTCCTTGTAGGTATTTCTTCTACCCATTTTTTGAAATAGTCAGTGGCAACAAGGATCCATGAATGTAGTCCAGTAGACTTTTATGGTATTTCACCAATGAAGTCAATTCCCTATTGTTGGAAAGGGGCCTAAATAGCAATAGGTCTAAGTGGAAAACTTCCTAAAAACTTTTATTTTCTTGAAAGTCTCTGACAAGGATCACAAGTCTTAACAAACTTATGAGCATCCTCAAAAATATTAGGCCACCATAATCCAGCTCTCAAGACCTTATCAGCAGTGGTCTTTGCCATGTAATGACCTCCACATACTCCATTGTACATTTATTGCAAGAGTTCTAATTCCTATTTTCCATCCACACACTTAAGAAATACACCATCTTGGCTTCACCAGAGTTCATTGTCAATAATCACATACTTAATGGCATGCAACTTTAGTGTTCTCTTGTCAGTGTCAACCATATATGCGGGACATTGCAAACTTTGTAAATATTGAACAATTATTCTATACCAACCAAATGTTTGCGTATCACAAATAGGTGCAACATCAACAGTCTCTATTTGACTAATTTGATTAGCTTCCAAATTAGTCTCTTTGATTAGTTTAGGTAGGCCTTGTCCACTAACTAACTTGGTGATTTGGACATCAATATTGAATTCTTGGATCCTATTGATCCATCTACACCTTGTTGGTGTTTCCAACTGATGGTCTAGCATCTCCTAAAGGGTAGCTAGTCCTTATACTTAGAGACCCTAGGTCATTGGACAATGAACAAGAGATGACTAATTGGAAAGCCTCTTCTCTACACTTTAGGCTCTACAAGACCAAGGTGGGTATCCCTATTCATTAAGGAAAATCATCATACTATAATGGTGGGAAGCCTTCAATGGGCTAGATCATCTACACAACTCTGCCTTGTCTTCAATATCTTGTGGTATTATGGAAATAAAACATAAAAGAAAATATAGGAAAGTAAAAATTTCTTTTGAATTTAAATTGGATCCACCTTAGATCTAGGATTAAAAACATAGAATGACTAATTCCTCATCCACACTAAGTCCATAAATGAATTAATAATCCTACAATAGACCCACCTGGCTTCTTATAAACTTGCTACCTTATATCAAGAAACCAACAAAAGAATAAAAATATCAAAATTCTTTGAGATATTTACTACATCATCACAACCTAACATATGAACTGAAAGAGATTACTTTGTTCCTTGAAAAAAATATAACAAATCATAAATTCATGGTCAGTGAATGTGATATGAGAATAAATAAAACCATTGATTATATTGATTCAAATATTGTGAGTACAATAGTGGAGATAATGATAGAGTTGATACAAACATAAAATGTGAAATACAATTAAAATTCAGGTCATCTATTGTTATTATAGAGTAAACATTACAACATTTCCTTCCTAAGTGCAGAAATCACTATACAGACTAAGACAAAGGCTTACAAATATTTAGAGAGGATGGAACCTCGACAAAATGTACAAATTTGTCCTTTATAGTGCTGGCATAACTCAGATTCAAATTTGAAATTTCCAACCCTAACCAAACTAGGGCTTTATACTAAAGCACCCCAGTCAAACTGTAGTCCATTAAGAATTTTCCCTCAAAATGATGCAACTGCCAAACATGAATGCTCCTAACACCTTGAGCACAATCTAGCAAAGTCGTTCATGAATGTAGGCATGGTACTCCTAGGAAATCTATGATCACAATCAGGAAGACCATACCTTGACATCATTTTCATTCTCAGCAACACATTAGGACATCAATGGAACTGCTCAACAAAAAATACTGCTTGGGAGAAGCAAAAATCCAATTTGTGTGTGTCCTGGATAGATCCTAGTAGCTAGTTATAAATATGCCATTATTGCACATTCAATACTCGTGAACATAAGTAGTAAGCCATTGGAAGATCAAAATTTGAACTATGGTCATTCATTCAGTCTAATCACACTAGGATTCAATGTCCATTGCTCACTATCCATACCTTAAAACCTGACCATTAGATTATCGGTTGTTCAAATATCCACCATCAATCAATCATATCACTCTATCGAAGGGACACCCATTACAGACTCACTAATGAGAAATCCATAAAACCATGGTTGTGACACCAACTTCACTCCCATCGATAAGGCATTGTCCTACAGACACCATTCACTGTTTCCTCTGATGGATCCCACTAGATACACGTGTCTACATTTTCACCATGACTGAGACCCACACTAAACACTTCCTTCCATCACTCCATCAAAGCGACACAACCAAAGGTCTCACAGATATTGTCTAGTCTTGCCAATGGCACTATCTTCACTATCCTTATCGCTCCACCAGTGAGACACACATAGAACTCCCCTTGATGACCAAGTTTCCCACCAAAACCAAAGAGAATGCCAGGTTGCCAGAAACCTGAACTTCAAAACCACATGTTAGAGGTTATGAAATTTTGAGAACCAATGATACACCAACAACACTAAGAGATCACCAAGTTGGGATATTTTGAAACTTTAGAACCTTGTGACAACAAAGAGAAAGCAAAGTCAGGAGGTTAGGAAATCTTGAAACACCATGACAAGGAAAATATTAAACACTTCAAATGGGGTAGCCGAAAAGTGCACACCAAGGGTTTGGGACTTTATGATATAAGGCTTTAAGCCCTACATGCAATTTTTTAACCCGAAAAAACCAAATGGAGGAAACTTAGAGGCACAAGGGGAAAAATATAGGGAAATGGCCATGAAATTTAGAAGCACCACTTGTGGCTCTAGTTAGGGATGACTGGTTGACAAAGAAGAGTGAGAATTTAGTTATTTTTGGGAGAGAAGACCACCAAAACTCAAAAAAATAGCAACAAGACAAAAAACTATGATAAAAATGTGCATGGATATGTCCTACTTATGAAAAGTAGGGTTTGAGGAACTATCCATACACTATCAATTCCAATATTTCACTGTTCAAACATTGTTATGAAATAACTTGCACAATAGGAGAATATGATATGAAATATGTTGCAAATACTTGATAATAATTCAGAATAACAAGCCACTTTGAGGGGGAAAACCTCCAAATATCTCTAATAAGATCACACTTCACAACTTGATGATGAAATAAGACTCACAACCTCCTATATATACCTATTTATGCTTAGGATATCACCTAGTCTGACTTAGACACACCTATATAAGTCTTAGGCCAACCTAAACAACTAAATAACAATATACTAATCATAATATGACTTAATAGAGAGTTAATATAGCCACAAGCCGACTATTCAAAACCCGATGTACACTAATATTAAGGGTGTAGCATACCCCCCTTCTTCAAAGAAGCATTGTCCTCAATGCTAATCAAGTTTGGATTCTTTTGAATGAACTCCACGTCCTCCCATGTGGCATCTTCAACTAGTAAATTCTTCCATTGGATGAGATACTTAGTGAGAGTTCTATTCCTCAACTTCTTTGTGCGTGTTTGACAAATTCACTATGGTTCCAAAATGATTCTTCCTTCCTCATCGAGCTCTAGTAGTGTTGTTTGAGTGGGAATATTATGCCCAATTACCTTCTTCAAATAGGAAACATGAAAAAATAGATGTATCTTTGTTGTTGGTGGCAACTCTAGCTTGTAGGCAACACTACCAATCTTTTGCATGATTTGGTATGGACCATAATACCTTGGAGACAACTTATTATTATTTTTTTGTTGCTTTAGTGAGAATTTCTTATAAGTTTGCAATCTCAAGAATACCCAATCCCCAACTTCAAAACTTCTTTCACTATGATGTTGGTCTGCTTGTAGTTTCATTCGATTTTGTGCCATGGCTAAATTATCCTTGAGTCTTGAAAGTACTTGTTGTTGATGAAGCAAGTGGTCTTCTACTACCTGAACAATTGGTGAATCCTTTATTGATGATGTGATGGAAGGAGGATGATATCCATAAAGTTCCAAAAATGGAGATATTTTTTATGATCTATGAAAAGAAGTGTTATACCACCATTCTGCAAGTGGTATCCAATCTACCCATTGAGATTGTTTCTATGAAGTGAAACAATGTATATATCCTTCCAAACACTTATTAACAACCTCATTTTTCCCAACTGATTGATGGTGGTATGAAGAGCTATGAGTTAATTGAGTACCCAAACATGAGAATAAATCTTTCCAAAAGTGACTAGTGAAGATAGGATCACGATCACTAACAATAACCTTTGGTGTACCATGTAGCTTTTGGATATTCTCAAAAAAAAAAATTCCACTGCACTTGTTGTAAAAGGATGTGATAGTGCAATGAAATGTGCATATTTAGTGAGGCGATCAACTACTACCATGATGACATTATAACCTTTAGATTTGGGAAGACCTATGATGAAGTCCATGGATACCTCTTTCCAACACTAGCAAGGAATAGATAAGGGTTGCAAGAGACCTGGTTTCTTAATTTTCTCCTCTTTATTCCTTTGACAACCAAACATTCAACCACCAATTTTTGAACATCACCTTTTAGCCCTTCCCAAAAAAAATCTTGCTTGACTCAATGATATGTCTTCAAAAATATTTAATGACCACCCACTAGAGACTCATGCAACTTTGTGAGAATCTTGTGTTTAAGAGTGGAATTTTTGTAGAGATACAAACACTCTTTATACCAAAGAGTATCTCCCTTCCAACAAAACTTATTTGAACTACTATGATCACCTTTTAATTGTTCGATGAGATTACTTGTCACAACATCATTTTTCCACTCTGCTTTGGCTTCCTCCACCCAATTTGCTTGTAATATTGAAAGGGCACACAATAAGGCTTCATCTTTTTCATCCTTCCTTGAAAGTGTATCTTCTACAATATTTTCTTTCCCTTTCTTGTATACAATCTCAAAGTCATATCCTAACATCTTAGTGACCCATTTTTATTGCTCTTCAGAAGATAGTCTTTGTTCCAAAAAATATTTTAGGTTTTTCATGATCTATCATAACCTTGAAGTGTCTACCCAATAGATAAGGCCTCCATTGTTTAATTGCATGGAGGATTGATAGAATTTCCTTCTCATAAATAGGCTTTAGTTGATTCTTACCCTTTAATTGATGACTCTCAAAAGAAATTGGTCGACCTTCTTGCATGAGCATTGCTCCTATCCCATTTCTAGAAGCATCACATTCCACAATGAATTCCTTGGTGAAGTCAGGAGTGGCAAGCACTGGATTTGTACACATAGCCTTCTTCAATCTCTCAATTTTTGTATTGGAAGACTCATTCCAATGAAAATAATCCTTCTTCAATAGAGTGGTGAGAGGTGCTACTATACAACCATAATTCTTCACAAATCTTCTATAGTACCCTGTCAATCCCAAGAAACCCCTCAATTTCTTAATGGTTTTTGGAATAGGCCATTCCATGATAGCCTTAATTTTGTTATGGTCCACCTTTACTCCTTCATGTGAAACTATGTGTCCCAAATACTCCACCTCCTTAAGACCAAAAGCACACTTGGATGGCTTAGCATAAAGTTTATGATCTTCAACTATTTGTAATTATTGATCCACATGTTGCAAATTTTCTTTCCAAGTCTTGCTATAAATCAATTTATCATCAAAGAATACTAACACAAAATTTCTCAAGAACCTAAAAATGGAATTCATCAAAATTTGGAATGTAGATGGTGCATTGGTAAGACCAAATGGCATCACAAAAAATTCATAATGACCCTCAGGAGTCTGAAATTTTGTCTTACAAATATCTTCTTCCTTAATTTGAATTTGGTGATAACCAGATCTAAGATCTAACTTGGTAAAACACATAGCTCCATTCAATTCATCTAGCAAATCATCAATGAATAGAATAGGAAACTCATCTTTAATGGTGTGCATGTTTATAATATGGACACATGTTCCAAGTATCATCCTTCTTACGTACCATCACCACAGGCGAGGAGTAAGCACTTTGGCTATGCTTGATAATTCTTGCCTCTAACATCTCCTCAACAATTTTTTCTATCTCACTCTTTTGTATGTGTGGATACCTATAAGGCCTGATGTTCAGTGGTTGGCTCCCTAGAACTAACTGTATGGCATGATCATGATCCCTCTTAGGAGGAAGTCCTTTAGGCATATCTCCAAGAACAACTGAGTGACGATCAATTATAGCTTGAAAATTTGGATGAGTATGAGCATTAGATTAAGATACTTCTAATGAACATAGCTGGGCCACAAATCCATCCATTCCTTTCTTAAGAAAATTTTGCATTTGATGAGAGCTTACCATTTGTGGGGATTTTTCCTTCAACCCCCTTAGCTCTACTAACCTTCCTTTTGATTGAAATCTCATGAATAGTTCTTGGAAGTTCATCTCAATCGTTCCCAATGTAGTAAGCCATTGTACTCCCAAAACAATATCTACTGCACCCATGAATATCGCATACATTGGGGTATCAAGTTGATAATCTCCCATGGATAATTTAATGCTATGACATTTCCCTAAACAAATAACTATACCACCATCTACAATCAAAACCTAAAACTCTAGAGCTGGATATATAAAACAATTTAAACGAGTAGCTAACTTTTTGTTAATGAAATTATGAGTACTACCTGAGTCAATCAACATTGTTACCTTTTGCTTCTTTAAGAACCCCACCACCTTGAGAGTTTGTGGAGCATTAAAACCTGAGAGTGCATGACAAGAAATGATTGGTTGAGAATCATGTGATTCCTCATTTGACTCCCTTTCATCCTCTAGTATTGGTTCCTCCTCTTCTTCCTCACTTTGACCTTCAATATAGAACAATTTCTTTTCACTGCATTTATGTCCTCAACTGTATTTGCTATCACAATTGAAACACAACCCTTTTTCTCTTTTCTCCTAAATTTTTTGTGGAGTCAACCTAGTAGGTTCTGCTGAATATCATTTCTCTCTTGTCACATTAGCCCCTTGCTTCTTAGGAATCAAATAATCCTCCTCTACCCTCCATGCTAAGATAAAAGACTCATTTATGGAGCTAGGGCTAAACATGCATACCTCATGTTGAATGTGATCCTTGAGACCCCCCAAGAATAAATCATTCAATTTTTCCTCTATAATTGTATCCACCCTTAATGATATATTTTTGAAGTTTTGAATATAATCCTTAACTGATCCTATTTGTTGAAGTTTAGCCAGCTGGTTGAAGAAGTTGTCTTTCACGCTATTGCTATATTATTCTTGGAGTTCCTCCGTAAAAATTGACCATGAGACAGTGATCCCCTTTTCCTTCGATGAGTGAAAAGCCAACGATATCAAATGAATTGATTTGGTTCTAGATATAGGGAAGCCATCACGAACTTTTTTCCATTTGGGAATTGGTGTACTTAAAAAAATTCTCCATTTGGTTTATTCATGTTAGAGGATCCTTGCCCTCAAACTTGCGCATATCCACCTTTGGAAATAAATTCCTAGATCCCATAGGAGTACTAAAGCTTTTGTCAATGTTAGCTAACCTAGAGTTTTCACCTTTGTTGTTTGAGAATTCCTTGTTTGGTTCAGCCATGTAGGTGCTTAACATGTTTCGTATGTCTGATATATCACCTCTTAGGTCACACATATCCATCATCATTGAGGAAATGTCTTCTTTGACCTTACTTATTTCCACATTAGGAGTAATATCCTCTATTTTTACCCCATCCTTATCAAGAGTCTTCCCTAGAGTGACAACATTCTTTTTGCCCCTTGTTGCAGGCCCCATCATGATGGGAACCACTAATTTTGAAATAAATCACACAAATGAAACTTAAATTCTCTAAAAATTTTACTGTAACTTACTAGGGCCAAAATAAGTCCCACCTAGAAAAATCTCCAAGAAATAAGCAGATTTGTAGCATGGAGAGTGATAATTGTGAAAAACATTAATTTTTCAATAACTTACTTATTTCTACTCCACTTCTTCTGAAATCTGGACTGTAGCTTCTTTAATATGTTCTTCAAAAACCCTTTAAAAATTTTCGAAAATCTGAAAGATATACTCTTCCCAAAATCACCTCTAAAATTGAGAAAAAACCTTGCCTCTATGATGCCAAGATCATGCTCTAATACCACTTGTTATGAAATAACTTGCACAATAGGAGAATATGATATGAAATATGCTGCAAATAATTGATAATAACTGAGAATAACAATCCACTTCAAGGGGGAAAACCTCCAAATATCTCTAATGAGATCACACTTCACAACTTGATGACGAAATAAGACTCACAACCTCCTATATATACCTATTTATTCCTAGGATATCACCTAGGCCGACTTAGACACACCTATATAAGTCTTAGGCCAACCTAAACAACTAAATAACAATATATTAATGATAATATTACTTAATAGAGAGTTAAGATAGCCACAAGATGACTATTCAAAACCCGATGTACAGTAATATTAAGGGTGTAGCAAACATTGCAAACAATAGGAATCTTCACTATGATTACCCCAAACAATATAAGGGCCAATCCATAGGGCCTCAAATTTACCATGTTTTCCCTTTTCTTGACTTCTTGCATTCTAAATTAATACAGGATCTCCTGCAACAAAATTTCTCTCCTTATTCTTATCAAAAAGGTATTTGACCTACAACTTCCTCTTTAAATTAATATCCTACATTGTTCTTCTTGATTCATCCAATTCTATTAGCTAATTGATCCTATTACTCATGCTATCATCAATATCTTCTCCATATTCTTGGATGAATTTATAGAGTGGAAATAAGTTATTCATTGGTATTCTTACATCCAATCCATATACCAGTTCATAAGGAGATCTTCCAATCACCTTCTTTATGGTGGTTCTATCTGGTCATATAGATAGTTTTAACTTTGAATACTAGGAATTTTTTTCTTATCCATGACTCTCTTCATGATCTTCATGAGGCTTTTGTTACTGGACTCAGCTCCTCCATTTACTTGTGGGTGATAAGGGAAAGATTCTGACATGGAAATTCCATAACTTCTATAAAATTCAATGAATTCTTCATATCTAAAACATGTAGCATCATCCATAATTAACTTCATAGGGGTACGAAATCTGATCAGTATATTGTCCATGATGAAATTAATGAAAACCCTACTAGTTTTCCTCCTTGTAGGAATTTCCTCCACCCACTTGGTGAAATAGTTTGTGGCAACCAGTGTCCAGCTATGACCACCACTATATTTTTCATTGAAATCACCAATAAAATCTATGCACCATTGTTGAAAAGGAGCCTCAACATTTTTTGTGCTAAGGGGAAAGGCACCAAAAAACCTTAACTTACCAGAGAACCTTTAGCAAGCATCACATTTCCTCACCATTTTGTGTGTATCAAAAAAAAGAGATGGCCACCAATACCAAGATCTTAGGATCTTATGGGTAGTTGTTTTGGCTATGTAATGGCCTCCACAAAATCCACCATGCATCTCCTCAAGAATCTTCTTTACCTATTTTTCATCAACACACCTCAACATAACACTAGCCCTATCTCTCTAGCATAAGCAACCCTCAATCATAACATACTTGATTGCTTGTAGCTTTAGGGTCCTTTTATGATTATCAGTCATATGATTATGGTAAGACATATATCTCAGATAATATAAAACAACTTTATACCAAATGCACTCTTAGACCGTGCACTCCCTTGTGTGAACATATTCATTGAGTTGATTTATCTGATTGACTTCCATCTTTGATTCAGCCATCAACTTGGCTAAACCTTATCCTCTAACTAGTGTAGTGATCTGAATGTCAATATTGAATTCTTGAATTTTATTGATCCATCTACACCTTCTTCATGTGACTTCCTCCTGAGTAAAGATATCCTTGACTACAACACTAGGTACATAAGCCACTATCTTAGCACCCACCAAATAGGGTCTAAAATTATTCACTACCTTCAACAAGGCATAGGCCTATTTTTACATGATATCATCCTTCAATTCTGTTTCCTAAAGTGATTTTCTAAAGAAAGAAATGGGTTGTTCATACCCTTCATCATTTTTCTATAATAGGATACCAACAATTGTGTGGAATAATGCAAAAGAAAACAACTGAAAAGGCTTAGTAAAATTAGGTTATTTGAGCATTGGTGCCTCTTTGATAGCCTCCTTGATGGAATTAAACACTTTAACAGGCTCTTGACCCCATTCAACTGTTTATTTTTTTCTCAACATTTTAAGGATGGATCTTATAGTTGTAGCAAAGTCTGTAACAAATCTTCTGACAAAACTAATTTAGCCGAAGAATGACTGGATCCCCTTTACTAACTTAGGAACTGGGATTCTATCAATTGTTGCAACTCTCTCTGGATCAATCCCCATCCCATCCTTTGAAACTATATGCCCCAATAGTTTTCCTTTTGTAACCCCAAATGTGAATTTCTTAGGGTTCAATAAAATACCATATTCGAAAGCCCTTATGAATATCTTTTCTAGGTGCATGTAATTCTCCTCCTCCTTCTTGAAATATGTTGTGAGGTCATCCTGATATATAGCCATGAAAACATCTATGAAATCTGAAAAAGAAACATCCATGGCCCTCTGAAATGTTTCTCCAACATTTGTTAGGCCAAAAGGAATTCTAACATAGATGTATGTTCCCCATGGTGTAGTAAAAGTAGTCTTATATTGCACAGGCTCTTTTACCTTTACTTGATTATAGCTAGAAAACCCATCCATCATAGATAAAACCTCATAACTAGTAACCTTATGTAACATTTCCTCCATGTTAGGCAAATGATATTTATCTTTTAGTGAAGACATATTTAAATTTTTGAAGTCAACACATAATCTTATATCTCCATTCTTTTTTCTTATTGGTACCAAATTTGATACCCAAGCAGAATTTCTGATAGGCTTTATGATCCCACCATCTCTTAGCTTCATGAGCTCCTACTGCATCTTATTTTCCAATGTAGGATTTCATGGCCTTTGCTTCTACCTAAAAGGTTTTGCATCAGGCTTTAGAGGAATCTCATGTTGGAATAAATCCTCTCTATAAGCCTTTAATTCATCATATGACCATGAAAAAACATGTTTATATTTCATCAATAGAGTGATCAACATATCTCTAACATTAGGGTTGAGCTTCTTACCAATATACATCTTCTTGGGTGCACTATCAGTTCCCAAATTGATTTCCTCAAGGTTTTCATCTTGTCTAGAATTCTACTTCATATTACATTTTTCTGGGTTATCAAAAGCTCTTTCTAGGGCTACCAATCCTTTTGGTATTTTGTTGGTCTTAAGTTGAATAACCTCCTTACCAAGAATTTTATCCTTCCCATCTACTTTCTCCACAAAATTCTAGAAATCAATTTCTTGATTGCGATACTTGTCCACACAACGTAAGAACTTCAACAAGTCCTTATCATGATTG